>JAULCE010110984.1:0-12440 GCA_032359355.1 Macoma nasuta | reverse complement strand
AAGAAATGAAGAAAGCTCCCTGGGGAGCTTTCTGCATTACTTCTGTGCCGCATGAAGCAGTTACAGGTCTAAACAAGCACCAATAGGTATCCTTTTAGTGGTCACTGTAGAGAGGTTTTACTGTAATGTTTTATACTGAGAATGAAGCCATGGGCGGATGGGTTACTAACAGGCCAAATAGATCCAACAAACAAACAATGCAGACCCTGATAAGGCAGCAAGTGTAAACGTGCATAAATATATAAAGTAAAGGCTACAACCTGATTCTTTGAAATGAATCACAATATGCTTATTGGATCATGCAAAAGTTAGCCTTCTTTTAAAGCCTTAGAAAGAGAGGAGGATTTTAAGCCCTTGTCACATGTTAACCCATTACAAAATGATTACATCATATGCTATTTTTAGAAACATTTTCAATGAAAAGGAAGAATATCTAGGAGAAAGGAAAATGCTTGTTTTGAATGAATTTTAAAACCATTATAATATGATTTTATTATGTAGGTCTTGCTCGTAATGAGCTAATGTTCAACTTTTAAAAAGCCATCAGCTAAATGACTTCAAAAGATTTAATTAAGTGAAGGATTAATGTCTCTCTTCTCTAAAGTGGCCACTTTGATTCTTCATGGCTTTATAAAAAGAATCAAGTACTGTAATGAAATGATAATTTATTGTCGCTGCCTTAGGCTGTAAATAAGTAGAATCTGGCACCACTTTCAATAAACTTCTCAAGCTGAGAATTTGCTCAATCACAAATTATAAACATCAGATATTGAACTTAATTTCATTGCCTCTGCACTAACATTTTAACTGCCCGTGAAAAATGGATTTTTACACTGGCAGTCAAAATGTTAGTGCAGTGGCAATATAATTATCCCCTTCACTTCCGGAAGCAATTCTGTGCATTCCCAAATATTTCGTCTACTTCATTTTCAAACTTCACAGATTAACTTAATTTTTTGGCAAAAATATTGGCAGTGTCAAACAGCTTGGATCTGGATGAGACGCCGAGTTACTCGGCGCCTCATCCAGATCTAAGCTGTTTGCATTTGACACAATGGTTTGGCGATAGCATGCAGTGAAGGGGTTAAATGAAAAATCCAAAGCTAAAATTTTAAGATTGAGCAAGATATCAGCCTAAGAAATGACAGTCTGTGTCAAAGCTGAGGTATGAGGGATGTAAGGGCATCTCACCGGGCCTCGTATTCACCAACCCATTCTCAGACTTGTAACCCAAGGATAACCTCTCATCCTTTTGTTTGGTTTGCAGCTTCTACCAATCTAGTAGAAGCTGGGCACCAAACAAAAAGGTTAGATATTATTATTCAGATTCAAGACTGAGAATGGGTTGGTGAATACGAGGCCTGCAGGGACTCCAAACTGCTGATAACTTTTAATGTTGAAAAGAGATAGAAAGGAGAGTCTATGATCAGGTTAAAGTTTGTCACACATAGGACGACAACTGAGAGTGCTAAAGGCAAAAAGTATTGGACAAAAAATAAAATGCATACATTTAACTTTATCTCAAGGCACTGTTGTGATAGGTTGCCACATTTACTGATAGATCTCTTCTAGATCATGCATGACGATAAGGCTCGTGTTTTGTACTGCAAACAGTGCAAACACAGACTGTGTCATTAGAAAGCACTATTAGAAAGCACTAAGTATTGCTAACCCAACTTTTTTTAACCTGATCAGCAGCCATGTCTTATATGCAGGACATGAGAGTGTGGGTCCTCACTGTTTGCAAATTTTGCAATGCCACAAAACTTGTTTCTCCTTGGTGTGACACTAATATCCTTTGAAAGACCTTATCATTTGTCGGCTGCGATATTTTCGTCTGCACTTTTTATCGTCTGCTCATATTTATAAATATTTATTTTACTTTCTTTGGTAGAATAAGTACAATCTAAGTGTCAAACAGCTTGGAGATTGATCAGACGCCAAGTTACTTGGCATCTGCTCAAGCTCCAAGCTGTTTGCAAAGGTTACCACAATTACGTTTTTTTACATTACAGTCTTCTAAAGGATATAAAAACTGGAAGAGTTCATTGAATATTCTGGCATTGATGGGTTTGAAAAGTAAGCAAAGTTCTGTTCTTGCCTCAAGAAGATTCTAATGCTGTTTGTTCTTTTAAAACCTGCTACTCCTAGAATACTCCTTTTGATGCATCTGTAGCATTTGATGACTATTGAAAACATAGTTGGAAATGGAGCAATAATTTTGCTCAGAATGAGCAAATACTACGCTTTCCACAATATGTTCAAAGCCATTCAAAATATAATTTTCCTTTCTCCTAGATAATCTTCCCATTTGTCATAAACTTTCATTTTGTAATGGTCTAAAAATTGCATATGGAGTAAAGCGTTAAACACAAAATAATTCTCATCTGCTGAAGAAGTGGTCTGTGAAACTTTAAGAAAAACATTGTTTTTCTTGATATTTGCACAATGCCAGATGATTGCCATAAAGTTTAAGATTATGTCACTACATGCTTACTTGCAAAAATTGATGTACAGTCAAACCTATATTAAGTGGTCACTCAAATATGACACATTGGTGGTCTTTAAGACCGGTGGTCACTTATGCAAAATAAAATTAATGTAGAAAGAGAGCATGAATCGACCACCTTCTCTTAACTTATAGTTGCTCTGGTACCTTATTTCGATGGCTTGGTGCAAAACTATTGTAGCTCCTTCACAAATGTGAAGGAGTTATATAGTTTTGCACCAAGCCATCGATTTGATGACCCCTCATGACAGGTTTGACTGTACCTAAACAAAATATCTACATATACATGCTAGTATTCTGTCAAGTATGACTTAAAATTTGTTACTAAGTGACAGTGGTAACGTCAATTAACTGCGTAAGCCATTTAGTCACGTTGATCTATCACGGTTCACGCTTATTTGACAGCTGTGTTTACAGTATCATAAGGAAATACACAAGTACTGTCCGGGGTTACAGAGGGTCACTCCTCTTTAGTGGTTTACTTACTGGTAGGTGAAAATGACAATTGGTCACTTACGGATGAACAAAATTGGATTCAAGCAATAAATCACTAGTTTATGGGAATTTTATGGCAGAAAGTGTGTAGAGTAAAGGTTATGCTGAGGAAACACATCAACTAGTTTCTGACTGAACTAATGTGAATTGTGTGTATCTATTCATTGTACAACCTTTGTGGATCATATTGTACAATTTATCTTTGTGTTAGCAAGCCAGTGACTAACAAAGGTGAAAATGGCTGGACCATGGAGTACCTCTTTGTTACTGATATGTGTTTGTAAGTATTAATGTATAGGTACCCTAACTAAGTCTTTCCTCCACAGAAGCACCTTTTAGTGCCTCTGTAACTGATGGTTACTGTAAGTATTGTAGGAAATGAAGCATTTGCTCGTAAAGAGCAAAATTTAATGTTCCATTTCCCACAATGATTTGATTTGATCAGGACCAGTCTTCATAAAGCTCTATTTTTAACCTAATGCCAACTTAAGGAGAAATCTTATTACCCGTTTTTTTAATCAACCAAGTGAAAACTATTGTATATTTCAGACCTACACTTATATTGAAAATGAATGTATATTTATATGATTTTCATTTTTTTGCCCATTTTTGATTTTATGAAGTTAATTCTTTGTCCTTCATTCACAACTATGGTATTTCAATCAACTTGAATCAAGATAAGACAAGATTGGTAACTTGGTGTCTGATCTGGATCCTAGACATTTGACACTCAGACAATAGTTTCACAAAGCTTTAAGTAAGTTGGATGTTCAGAAATGACACGCACAACATTTTTAGCAGACACTACTATCAGCAGTGGACCAAGGGTAAACACTTATCCGGAGCCTTTTCACTTGTATAGTCATCATGATGGTTATTATTGCAAGCACCTTGGATCAGTGAAAACAGCTTACTCAGTGTCTGATCAGGATCCAAGATGTTTGACACTTAAACAATAGATTCAACATAATTTAAAGTAAATTGGATGGTGCTAAGGATTAAAGAATATTTGATAACCAGGGTCCATACTCTTAAAGAAATTTAAGTACAGTTTCTCTGCTTAGCAGATTGAAACTACACCTAATATAGTAAACATATTACTTAAGCGTTATTCATAAAAATTTATAAATTTAAGTAACCTTAGAGGTAGCTTAGATAATTAAGTGAGTTGCTTGGAGAGGTTAACCCTTTCCTCCACAGAAGCATCTTTTAGCGCCTCTTAACGAAAGTATGCTTAACAAAGTACATTGAAAACGTACTTAAGTATAAAACATAAGTTTCTTTATGAATATGAGCCCTGTTCTCTTAACTCTTTACTAATATGCTATTTTAAGATTTATCCACAAGGAAAGAATCTTATCTAAAAATCATGAAGATCTTATAACAAGAATTTTTATGCCCCCCATAAAGTGCAGGCATATAGAGTTGCCCTTGTCCATATGTCCGTCCGTCCGTCCGTCCGTACGTACGTACGTACGTACGTACGTACGTCCCGAAAAGTTTGTATGATCTAATTCTTGAAAAGTATTTGTCCAATTCTCACCAAACTTTACGCACATGTTTGTGCCTATAATATCTTGATCAAGTTCGACAGCTATGTAAATCACTTTAGTAATTTCGAAGTAACGGCTATTTTTGTGAAAAATGGCATTTTTGACAAAGCGGAAGAGGGGGGCATCTGTGTCCTATGGACACATTTCTAGTTAACAGTTCAGCTGCTATTTATATCCAAGATATCTGTAGTTTACCACTCTTATGCATGCTAAGACTTGCTCTGAGTTGAGCACGTCGGTGGTTCGTTCCTCTAGGTGTCGTTTTTGGTCGTTCAATGTTTCATTTTTTCAGCCACTCTTTCTATAAGTGTTGTCCCGCTAGCGCTTATAAGTAAATATTATTTATAAAATCATTCAAATGCTATGAAAAATGAGGAATTTGTTCTTATCAACTTCATATCTCACATGTCCTTTATTTAGAGGACTTCAATATTAATCTTTTTTTATAACCGTTGAGAAGTCTGGGACTTGCTCCGCTATTGCCAAGTGTTGGCCAGATACTGCAGTACCTCCGGGATCGGTCCACTTCCCTTCGGGGAAAACAATATTCCAAAACAACAAAATAACGAGTAACTCGCCGGCTGATTTGACTGTTAACCTTCTGAGAGTTAAAGTTGAGTGAACTAGCGTCTCTTCCGGATTCAAACTAGTTGACAATCAGCTCACTTTCTTTAGCGATATCGCAGAAGAAAGATTGTATTTAAAAATCACTGCAAACAACAATTTTCTCCGTGGACTAAAGGCTAAACGAATGATATAACGTATGACCCAATCCATTCGCAAATTAAATATATTGAAAACTACATATGTACCCGATAGAACTTGTCAAATAGCTTCCTTAATGTATGATATATAAATTGCATTGCATTATATACCAATTAGCAATGAAATATTATTAAACTAAAGTTAAACGACGTGTTTTCCATGAAATTGACATGAAATGAAATTTCAACACTTAATTTTGAAAATTGAATACTGCTTAAGCCGGTGCTAGGGGAGTGAGAAGTGTTGCATCGTTAATTACTACTCATGAACAGACTGTAATTTTCTCTATATGAATTGACTTTCTTGCTTTTGAAGGATCTTCCTTTTACAGATTTTGTATATAAATTCAGGTCCGTTGATGCAAGGTCAGCACGACGTCATGCACGTGATGTGATCACTGAACTGTTTCCGTTCACATAACCCGTGCTTTCTATGTAAACTCGCCCAAAGTCGCTCAGTCTATAATCAATCTTCATAAGTGATGCGCGTCAACCTGAGATATTCTACTCCAGAAATTACTTAACAATTCACCGCCATAGGCGGCTCAGACCGATATTGTAAAAAGTGAAGTCCTAGATCAGTCTGATCAGTGACTTCATTCGTTAGCACTAAAAAAATTTCCGAATATTAAGGTTTCGGAAAAGTCAAAGTTTATTTAATGATTTCTGTCTTGCATTTTGATAAAATAGTTAATCCAAAACCAGTTACGACTAAAAAAAATAGATGTTTTAAAGAAATCTCATCTGGATCAAAACTGTCTGTAAAGAAATCGCCTATTAACCGCAGCACACAAAAGTTTAAAACGCAAACCGCAGTCTGCAAATTGAAGAAACAAGCTGCGTTTCATACTGACCTTGACTCTCGAAGAATCTCGATAATATAAAGTAAGCAACAAGCTAACAACCAGGGCCCCAGATAACGGGCGTATCGCAAATGCTACACTCCTTATTTCTCAACCAAACCCTATGGTACGACCATTTATTAGAATCGTCTTTCCAAGACGATTCTGAATGAATGGTCACAACATAGGACTTGGTAAAAAGATATCGAAACAGATCGAATAGTATTTAAGATAGGCATACTGGTCTAGAGTCCTGTAACCACTACAGTCAAATCAATAGAACACTGGGTTGTGAGCGTGTTTGACAGGACAACGAGAAAAGAGGAATTCTATGACACTAGCATACTATTCCGTTAGTGAATGTTCGTCAAATTCTATCATGCGATCACTCATTAGAGTTGTCTCGTTGGGGCAATTCTAATGAGAGATCGCACGATAGTATTCTGTGCAGTAAGAAGAGATTGAAAGAAAACATCCTTGCTGTTATCTGCTGTTCGTTAGTGTAGTGATAATGAAAAATCGTTACAGCAAAGAACCATTAACTATAGTTAGCAGCAACCCGGCAACTACAGTCAATAACGCTGGTAAACTCGTGTAACTACCTGGATGTGTGCCATAGTCGATAATCTCATGGTTTTCTGACAGAGTCTCAGACAGAATACACATACGCAACGTTTAATGTGGCAACACTATACATGCCTTAAGTATAGACACCGTCTACAAGGAAGTAACTGAACAAGTGTTTGTGGGGCATAAAACCCAACACTCTCACTCTCGTCACAACTGACATATAATCAGACGTTTTGATAAATTATAAGTAGTAGTAGTAGTAGTAGTAGTAGAAGTATTACTAGTAGAAGTAGTAGCAATGTGGCAGTAGAAGTAGTAGTAGTAGTAGTAGTAGTAGTAGTAGTAGTAGAAGTAGTAGTAGTAGTAGTAGAAGGAGAAGTAGTAGTAGCATATGTTATTGGCGTAGATCTACTAGACTTTTAATGATCCCATGAACCTTTGATTTAGTGCAATACATGTACTAATAATCTAATACATGAAACGCGACAGTGGATCTCTAACTGTGGATTTTGATGGCTATCCCTAGCGACATTGACATCATAAGATATTTATACCTGATATGCCAACAACCAGTGATATTTTATACGTGTAAGCAAAGAACCCATGCGGTTAGTTGCAAATGGTATGCTTCAACATCATGAGAAACAATCACTAAAATTTGCTCAATCCGTTCTAAGAAATGAAGTTATATTCTGTCTGTATGTCAAGTGTTAAAGTGATCACACGCCAAGTCACTCGTTGTTGTTTGACACTCAGACAACAGTTTAACAATAATTCAAGCGAATCGAACAAGGTTAACAAATCAAGCAGACGAGAATTTCAGCAGACAAGAACTTTGGTGGCATGGTGAGGGTTAGTAGTGTATGCAAATGTGGTATTACTACAAGCATACATGCTATTTCCTTCTTTTGTAATTGCAGTAATACCGAGGCTCTTCGTTAATTCATATTTTCATTGTGATCATGAGTCCATAGCATTAACCATTTCACCGCCATAGTCGCATAAAAGCGCCGTTGCAAATAGTGCAGTCCCAGAACAGACGCCGCCTTAAAAGGCGGCGTCTGATCTGGGACTTCACTGTTTGCAACCAATGGTATTTCCGTGAAAAGAGTTTTGGAAAAGCCAAAGATTATTTAATCGTTTCTGTGATTTATTTCGGTAAAATATTTTATCTTAAAGTAGTCCCAATGGACAATTTTAAAGTTGGTGCCAAAAGGGTTAACGCTGAACTGGGACTGCACTTTTTGCCATGGTGCATTCAGGCGACTCCGGTGCCGAAAGAAAGAGTTAAACACTTTCGTTTTACATAACTTCGGTTTTGAGGGAAACGTGTGCGCAGGGAATAATAATTTGAATGTTCCTAAATTTGAGTATATTGCATAATTTGAGTATATTGCACTGACTAAGTATTTGGGGCAATTATTTTTCATTGTATAGTTAACCCTTACTGCTACCGCTATGTTTATATACTCAATCACAACGAACTATATGCTGAAAACAAAAGTTAACTAGGAGAAAGGAAAACGCCAATTTTGAATAGCTTTGAAAATAATGTGAAAAAATATTGGACAATTGTTCATTTTTAGCAAATGCTACATTTTCCATGCTGTGTTCAACAGTTTTCTGCTACAGGTGCCTCAAAATGTATATCTATGGAGTAAAGCTTTCAGTTAGTCAAGCTAATATAAAGATCCAATATCGAGCTCGGCGTTTCATCCGGATCCAAGCTGTTGACACTCTGTCAATAAATTTTGGAAAAACTAAGGAAATCTGTGAAGTTTAAAAATGAATCAGACGAACTATTGCGCATGCGCACAATTGCCGCGACAGTGAAGGGGTTAATTGGTCATTGTAGCGTTCATTCTGCCATCAGCACCGTCATAATAGCAAACAGTTCTGATACAGATTAGTCACCGCCTTTCTCAAAGGGCGTTGTCCAGAACAGATTATAGGACTAAAGTGTCCATGGACAAAAGTACACATGGACAAAAGTACACATGGAAAAAGTACACGTGCCATTTTTACAGGGTGTACAGAAGTCGCCACATCAATTAACAGGGTGGACAGACGTCCTCATAACAGTTTTACAGGGTAGCCAGAAGTCCCCAATATCCACAAAGTGGAAAAAGACCACATTGGTTTGCCAACTCTAGACATAGGGTCTCATTTACTTTCGTGAACATCTTCAAAATCTTTATCCCCACTTTTTTATGAGAAAAAATGGAATATTGAAATCGCGTCTGTCTATCCATCTGTCCGTCCGCTCGTTGTTATATCTCCTAAGCAAACTGAACCGATTTCTTCCATATTAGCCATTGTTCGGTATATGAGGTACCAGACCACCAAATACAGGTCCCTTTATAATTTATATAACATTCAAAATGTTCACACTCTGAATTTGTCAATTTCTGATAATCTTTCACATGGCAGACATGGATTATTGTAAAGATCTATTCGTATTCTTTTGCAAACTAGTGAGGAAATAGGAAGTCATGTGTTATATACGCAATATTTAGTGTCTGGTTTACATGCAATCCTATTTCTCGATGCAATCTATATGGTACCCCTCTGACTTTCACTTCACGTCATTTCCCAAACTGCGACTAATCCACTTGGCAGTGTCGCCAAAATGCCATCTTTATACACCAGTCTGCCGTCCAGTACAAAAAATGTCACATTTTACAGACAAGGGTGCTACTTTAAGGCAAAATACTTGGGATTATTTTATTAACTTCTTTCGACGGAGGAAATTCTGGCGTATTTAGTGATCTGGGCCATATGACCTCCTCACATGATTGCGGTGGGCAAAAGCAATAACACCCAAGGTGGTGGGGCATGGCGGGGTCAGGAGGTCAAACATTGTCCATTGGTGTATCTCCTCCTAAACAGCTTGATCGATTTCGTCCATTATGTATATGACCTCCTCACGTGATGGCGGCGTGCAAGAGCAACATTTCATGGTGGCGTGCCAACGATTGAGTTCTAGCTCATAGCACTCATTGCTTTACCATAACAAATTTAATATTTCCAGTCAATATTCTCATGTTATATTATTTATGTATTCTCTGTATCCATCTATATGCGCCGCATATCTTTTGGAATTTATTATTAACTTTGAAATATTTTAAATAAAATATGGCATGATAATCTCTGTTTTTTTGTTTCTGTAACAAACAGCAGTTAGAAGTTAGTGGGAGAATATGACGGATTTGTAGTATGAGGATTGATTACTGTGACAAACATCATATATAGACTAATAATAAAGATGAAAATATCAATTATCACACACATCCTTTTGTTATTAGCACTCTCTTTTCTTAAAAAAAATGTCTGTCTGCAATAATGAATCAAATGGGATATCACTCAGTCTCTATAAACTGTTATGGGGACTTTGTCTACCAAGTCAAATTGATATGGAGACTTTTGTTCACCTGTCAAAATGGCATGGGTACTTTTGTCCGTGGGTACTTCCCTATTTACTTCATACATCATATTTGATCGGAACACAAACTGCAATTCGTTGTTGGGTAACGTTTAAATTCGGCGCGGAAATTATTGTCTTGATTGGTCCAAATTGAAATTTTACAAATTACAGAACCAGAATAAAACGAATAGCCAGTCTAGTGAAAATATTGGAAAAATATGTAAGTAACCAAATTCGCTCGGAGAGAGAATCGTTACGACCTGTGTATCGCTGCTCGTAACTATGACGACGCTATTGTGTTGTTCTGTTATCGATAAAATGATACTGTGTAAGCGCGTGTTGAGTGTATAGCTGACAAGCCAATACTTGTGCTGAGTGCATAGCTGACAACAACGTGCTCTACGTGATAGGCTATCTCATGTTCTCAGTGTATAGCTAACCCTTATCCTGCCAATCGCGACCATACTTTTGTCGATCAGCCTAAATCCGGATCAAACGCCGAGTAACTCAGCGTCTGAGCTGGATCCAAGCTATTAAAAAATATGACAGACGTTTCACCAACACTCGAGCCAATCGAACAATGTAAAAATGAAGCCGGTGAGAAATTCAGCAGACGAAATTATTGGCGTGAAATTTCTGTATGGGGATTTCTGTAAGCTACTTAATAACGACTTTGACCTCAAAAGTTTTATTTAACGATGCCCTCCCCACCCCACCCCACCCCACCCCACTAAATAAATATACGTGTAGTTTGACATAATTGGTTTATTGGGCTGGTGCACTAACTAAAATACATCGCATGATACAGGTAAAAAGATCGGCATTATACTTGTACTTATACTTATACAAAGGGGAAGTTATGTGATAAATAAGAATAACAGCTATAGGCGGTAGTGGTGTAGAATAGATGTTATCTCCATGTGTTGATTCAGAGATAATTATTGCGTGTAACACCTGGGTTGGAATTCACGAACCTCTTCTCAGACTCGATATGCAAGAATGGCACCAAACATCTACTAGAATGGTAGAAGCTGGGAATTGTTCTTAAGTCTTGAGTCTGAGAATGGGTTGTGTGGATTCATGGCTTGGGATATCGAGGAATGTGTGCAGATATTTGCATATAATTGTTAACAAATATATCGAAGTAAATTGTCCACGATTAGCCCTTACTGGACTGCATATGATGAATGGAACGCAAATGCCATTTTATTTACATACTTGATATACCATAACCAGCACCTCATTATCTACCATATATTCCATATTGTTTTAATTTATTATGGTAAGATATGGATCAGAGAAGAGACCACAGGACTCAGAAGAAATATATGTCTCCGATCAAGTTTCATCATGATTCATTTAAAGTCGTACGATATGTTATACATTAATAATCTCTCACGTGTTTCATCCATATAGATTCTACCCAGAGTAGTACATTTTATTTTATCACATAGCCTACGGCGTTGGAGTGGTGTATATCAGTGGAGTAAAAAGTGATATACCATTAGGAACTACGCCGTAGGTGATGTGATAAAGATCAATTAAGTCCAGGCATGGACTATTTAAGTCCATGGTCCAGGTAAATAAATGCCACACCCCGCTGATTAAGCGGGTTATGTCATAAATAGAAGATAGCATTCGTGCTCATAGCACTAATGTAAGCTCCTCTTTATGGTACCGATCAAGTTTCATCATGAATCGTTATCATAGCATTTTTTTCGTTTAGTGTCTTACGATATATAGGCTTTACAATTGCATCTTTCATGTCTTTCTTTCAGAATCTACACAGAATAGTTCACGATTTGATTTTATCACATACCCTTTACAGCGTGGGAGTGGTGTGTAACAGCTAGTGCGGTAAAACTTGATATACCACTCCCACGCCGTAGGTTATGTGACAAAGATCGGTACGGTCCAGATGAATGGGGAAACCCCAGGTGATTGAGCGGGTTTTGGAATTAATAGAAGATAGCATATATTAGTGCTCATAGCACTCTTTATAAGATCCCCTATGTCCCCGCTCAAGTTTCATCATGCTATTCGTTTAGTGTCGTACGATAGACTATACAATAAACATCATTCATGTCTTTCTTTCATGTAGATTCTATGCGGAATATAGACCATGCATGGGTTGTGTATAGATCACTTTGCTATAAACCAATTTCTTAAACGACATTTGTGAACAATTACAGTTTGAGCTGATTTACTGGAGCAGTCATTCGGGAGTATTTGGGGGTGGGGGGGGGGGGGGTGAGGGTGTGTGTGTGTGTGTATGTGTGGGGG
>JAULCE010110762.1:0-12443 GCA_032359355.1 Macoma nasuta | reverse complement strand
TATAATGATAAAACACAATGAGAGGAAGTGCAGTGCAAAGGAACCATAACTTTATTTTGACTAATTACAGAATTATTGCCCTTTGTTACTTTTGTTAGGGCCCCCAACACATCAGTGTGGGGACCCTATAGTAATCACCCTGTCTGTCGGTCTCCATCCATCCGTTTTTCCTTTTCTTCCATAACTTCAGTATTTCTCAATAAAGTTTGATAAAACTTCATACAGTGGTAAAGCTAAATTAGAGGAAGTGCAGTGTACATGAACCATAACTCTAATTTACCTAATTATGGGGTTATTGCCCTTTGTTACTCTTTCTTGTCCAGACCATAACTTGAAAACTACTGGATGGAATTTCATATAAATTCATACAATGGTAGAGCTTAATGAGAGGAAGTGCAGTGTACAAGAACCACTCTTATTTGCTTAATAACAGAGTTAATTCAGTTAACAGTAAACAGTTAATTCCCTTTGTTACTTTTGCATGTCTGGAGCATAACTTGAAAACTCCTTAAGGAATTTCATAGTAACTTCATATAATTTCATGAAGTTTCAACTAATGACAAAGCCATTCATTGTGCTTAAACTTAAAATTTCAATCTCAAATATTGACCTCAATTGTTTTGTATTGCTACTTCACGGTAATTTTTTCTGCCAATGAAACATGGAATGTTTCACTGTCAGACACTATTTTAGTGCAGTGGCAATTGATTTGAATGAGATAACAGTAACCCAATGTTGAAATTTTGAGTTTGAGCATGATCTTGACTCGAGTTGCTTAGTGAAAGCCATGGCAGGTGACCCTAACTGTGTGCAATGTTCAACGCTGATAATCCCGTTAAATCATAACCCTTCACCTGATTTGCTATATTTAGACTATTACATCATGTGATATATTTAGCTTGATTAAAATTACATGTTGTGACATCATCCCATTGTTTTTGCTGTCTAATATACCGTATCTACTATTGGAGCATCGACAAAAGGACTCAGTCCAGTATCTACAAAGTCTGATATAACTGCACATCATCCTTAATATTTGAGTGTTAAATTTTTTCTACAATTTTGTATATATAAAGGAAATGAATCGTAACTGAAATGTAAACACATGCAATGTTTCTTAAGTCTAAAGTCTAGTTGTCAAACAGTTTAGATCCAATGAGGAACATTGTTACTTTGTTAAACAGACCTTAAACAGCGTGCCAAGTTTGCATATATGGCAGCAGTATGATTCATATAAAAAATTACCATTTGAGCGCCGCTGTGTGATTTCCAACCATAAGGACTTTCAAACAGTGTTGAACGAGATCAGACGCCACGTCTCCGACGTGGCATCTTATCTTGGTCTACACTGTTTGAAACTGGCCAAAAGTCATAGCTAGCTTGTTCTCTACTGTTCTGACTAGAGTTTTGCTCAGCTAGATGCACTATTTCTAACAAGACATCTGGTATAGATCTGTATACACTGCTTGAACTATCTTAAGGTTGGAAATCGCACAGCAGTGCTCATTTTATTTTATTGCAATGTGGGAGCAATAACCCACCACCAACAAGGCAGGTAGCACGAGGTATTGTTTTAATACATTGTGGAAAATGGAGCAGTCATGCTTGTAACAAGCAAATTCTTCATTTCCCACATTTTAGCTTAATTCATTTATTTAAGGGTAACGAGCCCTGCACACGTCCCCAGCTACACGCGACTGTCGGTAACCTTTAATATCTGCTCATTCTGACGTCTGCTTAACTTTTTAAAAAAAATATAGACAATATGTGAGCTTGTTTAAATCCGTATTGGAAACAACATTGCTAATTATTGAGAGAGGCACAGGCAATGGACCCAGCTGTTTAGTGTTTACACAACACCCCAGAAGAATTATTCTGTTTCACTTCCACAAATTTGTCGGCTTGGTGTATCGTCTGTTTCAAAGCAATAACTTGACTAAGGATTTCCTTGGCATACATCCGTTCATGATTTACCATTAGAAGCGTGATCAAGGTTTGATGTTTTGTACTTTCAAGCAGGAGGGTGTAATCTTTTACGCGCTGTGTCTTATTATTGCGTAAGAGACAGGCTTATTAAAGTTTGTAAAATTAACACGATAATGAGATGTTTTGAATTGGCCGGAAATTAGAGGCATAAGTTTTATTATTTTCATGAATAATTAAGGGTGGCCGAAAACTTAGGTAGTAATTTCGGTACTCAATGTCTGATCTTGATACAATTTGTTTGCCTTTCACTACGTATTAACTGATATATGCATTTATTCTATCGCCCTGCAAACAAATTCATGAAGTCAATCCAATCAAAATTCGCCATATTCTTTTTTTCTGAACGATCTTAATCGGTAGCATTTAAAAACAAACATGGTTTAATTCGTTCACATACTGACAGCCGTAATAAATACTGACAAAGATGTCAGTGAAAGGAGGTAGTCCAGGTTTTACACACACCATCACAAACACATAGCAGGTCACGTCCGCCACCTGGGTTTGTTATTTAGATCGAGTGTGGCGAAGAAAATTAATCTGATCACAGGCCGATTTTCACACCTTTTTGTCGGCGATTTGAACATAATATCAACTGAAATTCAAGTGGCGGGACCAAAAACCTGCTTGACCGTTGCCATGATCTCGAGCCTTCCAAACTCGAGAGATTGAAGTTAAATTTGTAATATGAACTAAGGCATTGCCTCGGGTGCGAGCTCTTTACCTATCCAATGTTCCCATATCTGAATAACGAGTAGTTAGATTCTGAATAACGAGCAGTTAGATTATGAATATTGAACGAGTAGTTAGATTCTGAATAACGAGTAGTTCGATTCAGCTGAATGCCGATTAAAACAAATGATAAAAGTTATCACACTGTACATTTGCAAACCTTTCTGCTGGGGTTCAAACCCAGACCTCTTACTACCATATATTTTCAGTAAGTGTTCTGCACAGAACTTCAGAAACTGTCAGTATGCAAATGTGCATGCAGCTCATATGATTTAGATCATGTTTGAATATGCACTTTCTTGAAGATCTATTTACAATTTTAGCATGCCACTATGTAATTCCGTGGTGTTTAACACCTAATAGTCTCTACACTTTAATTTTGATGCTTACTGGTGAAATGATGTGTCTGATTCTTTCAAGCAGATAATTTCATCTATAAAGATCAAATCACCTTTTATTGACACTGGATCATCATTTGCTTACTTAAAAGACCTTAATTTCATACCACTGTCAGCTATTTTGAAAAATGAGGTCTGTATTGAGGTTAGAGGCTAATTATTTATTCAACATCATACAAATAACTGAATAAATTTCATTTCAATAACCAGTCAATTGTTAGCTTAAAATGAGAAGTGACTACAGATACGTTAAAGTTTTATCATTTCTATGTACATAAACAATGTACTGTGCTTTTCATAAAAGAGTTGGGTCGTGTTGTTGGTCATTGATCTGAACTGCATAGGGTCCGAAATGTATGGGATCGAAATGTCTAAGGACGAAACATCTCGAAATCAAATATTGTTTGTATCTGACATAATTTCAAACTTAAACATTACCTGATTGTAAATTGTTTTATATGAATTCATGATATTTGTTTTAAATGCACCGGAATTGTACAAACACCGGAATAAGCTAATCCGACTATAGAATAACCTGAATACGACAAAGGCGCACTGATCCAGGTTTCATGTCTGAAGGTTAAAATAAACAAACAATTCATCGTGTTGTAGTTGATAATTCTCGGACCGATGTGCCAATGCGATTCTCTTTTGCGGCGCTTATGCGCTACACATTTAAGTGGGAGCTCCGAAATATTTACAGTTTGATGTCACATTCAATATGACTTGAACCAACAGATTGATCATTTTAAGGGTGGTTTTCCTGAATGTCTGTCTCCAACTGCATCACAAATCCATTTCATTGCATTGAATCAAGACATTTTGTACAAATGGCGGCCTTCTTCCTTTGCAGCCCGGTGATAGTAATTTGTCTCATTGTGTAAAATCATCAAGGGCATGTCGGCGCCGTTATTTTTGAAAACCGACGTGTTTTACCACTGCCACTTTTTTTTTCTTCATGCATATTGAATGGTGTTGGGGTACTTTTCTCCTTCTTTTTTCTACTGAAATTCCCTGCTTTCTAAATACATGTATGCATGTGGCCGTGAAGCTCCCTTTGCGAGCGTGCCCTTTGGGCAGACTCGCTAGAGCTTGCTATAAATTACTTGAGATAACAATTTATCACACACAAATTGTGTTTGATTTTCCCATTTACAGATTATTCAATGGCCTGATGAGGAAAGGCAAGGTGAAATAGAAAGAGAGTTCCAGCTCCAATGTGGAGTCCCAAACATTGTTGGCCTTGTTGATGGAACACACATTCAACTGTCCCATGTTCCAAATGGTGACAACGATTATGTAAACAGGAAAGGATACCCATCCATCCAGTTACAGGTGATAATTTAAGCAACTAAGTAAAAATGAGTATCCTTGCATCGATTCATGAGAAATGCTATAAGAAGATGCACAGGCACTCAGTGTCCATTATGTCTATAAGATAGACAGCTTCAATGATCCTCTCTCACTTAATATACACCAACCATTCATAAAAACTATTGTTAAAATAATATGGAAATTTTGGTATTAGTGAAACAGGAGAGATAAACAACTGTGGCCGACCGTGACTCAAACCCAGGGCCTCTGGCTTAGCAGGCCAACACTCTACCACTGAGCTACCGAGACACCCGATCCAGACTTCACAATTATTTCATCAGTTATCTGTACTTGGACCGTTACGCAACTGCTCTTTTATTTGGCGGAAATTCTCCCTCAAATGGTGGGTATGCACAGGGTCTGAAATCTTGTTAGGTGCTAACACGAACTTATATGGACGGATAAGCAACTGGCTTTATCCACTGCATTACTCAAGTAAACTCTCCCGTATCTCTACAAAGACGAATTATGAAAGCCTAAGGGTTTGAAATGAGGATCAGTTGTATGTTGAAAAGGGAATGTTTGAAGTCCTTGGTATGTTTTAAATTGATCATTATTGGTCATTATTTTCTTATTTAACTGAAAAATATCCTAAATTGAGTTTTCAGAGGTATGGTATATAGTTATCGATAGGCGCTGGCGAGCGTACCCGTAAGCGCCATGTGATCGAGACTCTTGAAATGCCCGTTTATCTGCAGCAAACATTCTTTGAAAGCGCCTCTGCGACCGGCTCTATGATACGGCCGATATTTCGTCGATAAGACTAGCTGCTTATCCATCCATTTAGGTCCATGGTGCTAACTGTAACAGGGCTGATGAGAAACTGTGGCCTGACCCAGACTCTAACCCATGGCCTCTGGCTTACCGTGCCAACACTGTACCACTTGGCTTATCGTGCCAACACTCTACCACTGAGCTACCCACCCACCTGATCCAGACCAAACTAATTTTCAAACAGTTGCATGTACCCGGCCTGTTACACAAGGACAAAAGTGGAATCTCAGTCTGTGTATTGTGGAAAATGGTCCTGTTCAATAAAATGCATAGACATTTAGATACTATAGGTATACTGTATGGTAAAAATATTTAGATCTAGTTTTGTACAAACTTGAGTTGTGGTTTATGCTCAAAATAATTTAAAATTTCAAAAGCAATGTTTTCAGTATCAAAAATGCTACTTGCTGGAAAAAGCTTAGGTTAAATTGTTAGGTTCTATATTTAGTAATCCCCACATTTGAACAAATGTTTTTTATTTTAGTTAGTAATCCAAATTTTGGAAGAATTGGGAACAATTTCTTTCAATTTTCTTTTAAATATTAATTTCATTATTCAGTTAGTGGTTGATCATGACTTGATGATCACAAGTGCATATACTGGATGGCCAGGATGTGCACACGATGCAAGAGTTCTACGAAACTCGGGACTCCATGATAGAGCTGAATCCGGAGCTTTGGTAAATCCCGACAGACATCTGATTGGAGACTCTGCCTACCCACTACGCACCTGGCTAATTACCCCATTTCGAGACAACGGCCATTTGAGTCGACAGCAGAAGAAGTTCAACCAAACCCTATCTTGTTGTCGGCAAAGTGTTGAACGGGCTATAGGACATCTAAAGTGTCGCTTTCGTAGACTAAGGGAAGTGCCTTTGTATAATATGGAGTATATAAGCTACTTCATCCTTGACGGGTGCATACTTCACAACCTGTGTGTAATGAATAACGATAACCTTAACCAGTTCCTGGATGATTGCATTGATATTGACGCAAATCCGAATGGCTATCAAAATGTGTTTCCTAATGGAGTTGGAGCTGATGCAAAACGTAACCAACTTGTCCAACTGATAGCATAGAAAAGTTTTTGGAATCGCATCAAAGTAATCTGAGCCTTCTATAGTCCTAAAAAAGCCCTTTACACGAATTTTTTATTCGAATTACTTAATATGCTCATAGTTACTCATATAGTAAAAACCAGGAATTTCCTTACCCATATGGGAAAGGAACATTACATGAGTTCCTTTTACCGTGAACAAAAACATGAAATAATATAATCGGAAAATGGGCTGTCTTAGGTCTAGAGAAGGCTTTGATTAGCATCAAAGTTGTTTAATACACATACTTGTGCAGGACAAAATTAGTATCATGTATCAGATTGTCACCATTTATGGCCTTTAACCTATCTCATATCTAACTCAAAAGAGGTTTGAAATTTGCAAACAGCATGTAAAGTCGCTTAACATACATGTATATCTAGAGTTTAAAATAACTTTGATGTTAATATTTTATCCAAATTCATTTCATTGAATGCTGTCCTTATATTTACTATAAAATGTAGGTAAAACTAGGCCTTATTATCTTTGAAAAGCATCAAGATGTGGCATTAGCAAATCTGGATACTTATCAGAGGTAATAAGGCATACTTTTACAAGTTGGGCACATTTCATAAATAGTTGATGATTGATCAAAGTGACCACCCAATTATTTCTGATGATCAATTTTGAAAATTGAAAAAACTTTAACTCTAGTGTAGACCCATATATCAGAGGAGATCAACAGGCTGACGAATCTTTGAAAACTATATAGGCCAGTGTATCTTAACAGTTGTCCTGCTAAACCGTTATCTAATGGAATTTATAAAAAACGTGTAGACATGTATAAGACATCTGCTAGTTAATCCATCTCATCTAGGTCCGTACTTATGGCCATGATAAATCCATTTATTGTTTATTCTATAGCTTTGACATAGGTTCATGAAAGTAATATTCATATAAAAATGAATTTACATCTTAGTAGAATAAGTGTTTATAAAAATATGACATGAATTAGGGTATGAGACTCAAACGTGTTTTTTAATCAATAATAAACTATAATAGGTAATTGGAAAAACACTACCAATGGCTTTATTTAACATCTTATCCTTACAACTAAAATTTAATAGTTTTTTTTTCAAAATGTAATTTAACCATTTCATTAATTAGGGTAAATATTGTGTGAAGTTGAGTATTTGCTTCTCATCACCAAATGCTCAATTTTGAACAAGATTTTCCAAAAAATTAATTTTCAGTTGTTATTTTCTAAGTGCTATTCTCTTTTTTTTCTTTGTATAAATAACTTGTGTGAAAGTAGGGCTTTAAAGGATCAAATGGTGTGTGAAAAAGAAAATCAACACTTCAATTTCTTCATTTTATAGGCAATACTCATCTTTTCTACCTGATATCAGTAGACTAAGTATGCACACCTATTTTATTTGAACACTTGTCAATGTAAATGTAACAACACAAAGCAAAACGTTCTAAAACAACTATAGAGATCGCTCTTTTTAAGTCGAGATCAATACAATCACAGTATTAAATAAATATTGTAACAAATTTGTTTTCCATGTTTGGCTGTTTGCCCTCATTCCCTCCAACAATGTTTTGTTGCAATTTACATATGAGCGCTGCTGTGCGATTTCCAACCATAAGAACATCAAACAATGTAGATCTATACCTGATGTTCTGTTCGAAATAGCGTATCTAGCTATGCAAAAATCTAGTCAGAACGACAGAGGACAAAATAGTAATGACTTTTGGCCAGTTTCAAACAGTGAAGACCAAGATCAGATGCCACGTCAGAGACGTGGCGTCTGATCTAGGTCTACAATGTTGGAAAGTCCTTATGGTTGGAAATCGCACAGCAGCCCTCATATATACTATAGTATAAATTCTTTAGATAAATGTTTAACAACGGATGAGAACGGATAGTACATCTGTCAAAAATCCCATATATGCCCTATTTGCAAGGTGAGCTAAAAACGGTTTGGTGTAAAGTTAAACCCTTAACCTCATACACATACTTTTTTTAAGCTCTATATCAGATGACTATTTAATAAAGGTTACAAATAGACCAAATGATTATGTACAATTTTACACAATTTTTCCAAAAACATAATCATCCAAATTATTGTAAGCCTTCATTGTGAATTAATCTACATATAGTATACATAGTAAAGGGGTTAATATTTTACATTTGAAAATATTATATAAATAAAACATAATACAAATACTAAAAAGTAATATCACACTGTAGATCAAAAAATAATCACGTTCAATGTCAAGTTCTGTTAAACAAATCCCTCCACATAAGCATGTTTTAGAGTATTCTGTAATGGTAGATATTGAAATCATTCTATGTAATGAACCATGTATTAGTAGCGAGCGTGCCCAGCATGCTCACAAAGGGAGCTTCACGGAAACATGCGTACATGTATTTAGAAAGGTTTGCCAAAATAACAGCACAGACATGCCCTTGATGATTTTACACAATGAAACAAATTGCGAGCACCAAGGCTGCAACAAAGTAAGAAGGCCGCCATTTGTACAAAATGTCTCGATTCAATGCAATGAAATGCATTTGTGACGCAGTTTGGGAGAGACATTCAGGAGAAACAGTCTTGAAATGATCCAAAGGTTGGTTCAAGTCATATAAAGATGCATATTGAATTGGTATATCTTTCAGAGCTCCCACTTAAAACAGTGCATTTAGCACCGCCAAAAATAATCACATTGTCGCATCGGTCCGATAATTATCAAATACAGTTTACGTCACCACGGTGAATTGTTTGTTTGTTTGACCTTCCGATATTAAACCTGAGTCGGTGAGCCTGTCTTATTCAAATAATTCTATAGATCTAGTCGGATTAGCTTTTTGGTGTGTGTACGATTCCGATGCATTTACAATTTATTCATGAATTCATATCTACAATCAGGTATCTATTTTTTATAAACTATCAGGTATTAAATACCACGGAATTACCTAGTGGCAGACTAAAATTGTAAAAAAGATCTTCAAGAAGGTGCATATTCAAACATGATTTAAATCATATGAGCTGCATATACATTTGCATCCTGGCAATTTCTGAAGTTCTGTGCAGAACACTTACTGAACCTATGTGGTAGTAAGAGGTCCGGGACCGTTTTATCAACGGTCTTACGACCTAAGTAGTCGTAAGTCAAAACTTTAGAATTCTTTTAATAATGGGTCGTTCAATCAAATCCTGTCACGTGACATCTCTTTGGAGTCGTCACATGACAGGGTAAGCTAGAGAAAACATAAATTAAAAGAATTCTGAAGTTTTGACTTACGACCTCTTTTGTCGTAAGTCCGTTGATAAAACGCGGCCCAGGATTTGAACCCCAGCAGAAAGATGTTTGCAAATGTACAGTGTGGTAACTTTTATCATTTGATTTAATCGGAATTCTGCTGAATCTAACTACTCGTTATTCGGATATGGGAAAAATTGATAAGTGAAGAGCTCGCACTTGAGCTTAGTTCATATTATTGACCAATTGGTCCATTTCTTAAAATGTTTTCAATACAATTAAAAAAGGAAATTTTCATTTTGCCTCTATTTTCAAATATTCTATTACTGTCTTGTTAATAGGTTTTCAAAGCAATGGTTCATACTGGTCCTAATAATTGAATAAATGGGACAAAATATTTGAATAAAGAGGTTTTTTAACACTTTAACTCATTGATAGGCCTTTTGAATGCATGTCACATTTTACAAGAAATATTGTTCAAAATGGGACATTGGATCATAAGGACAACATTCATTAAATACTCAAATTTAAACAATGTTTTGTTTCAATAACTTCAAACTTGTAACTAAGTGTGACAAAAGATATGGGCCACGTCAAGCGAAAAGAGGCACTGGGACATAGCAAACAGTGTAGCCGCACACCTGTCGCCACGTCAATGATGTGGCGCCTGGTCAGGGTCTGCACTGTTTGTAATCCTAGATGGCATCCAATTCTACCGGAATTGGATGCAAATGGTAAATTAAGTAACTAAGTGCTGAATAATAGCGCTAAAAAAGAGCCGAGTCAGCACTTTTTTGATATGTCCGAGTGCCCCTTTTCGTGTGACGTGGTCCATATGATGTTCAGGATTAGATACCTCCTAACACAATTGTCTTTAATCGGACACATACTATAGAACAGGAGACAAATTCAGAGGAATAATTTCTAACATAGAAATATGGCATGTTTTTGCTTATTTCACTTATGGTATAGCATAAAAAATAAAATAAATTAAAAAGTTTGAAGCTTATTTCACGCCTTGTCAAATATAATCCAATTCAATAATCCAAAAAGTGTTTCTGTCAATGTTACTTGTTTTACCAAATGGCGCCATTTGGAATATAGATATACATCTCTGACATAAAATATCAAAAACACTCTTTACATTTTACATAATTGTTTTCCTTCATTGATGATATCAAATAAGTATATTATTGAACACATGGTTGTATTTTGAGCAATTGCTCATTAACATTTATGATATACATGTATGTAAGGTAGTTACTATTTAAAACCATGAAAAATGTGGCTTTTGCTCCATGGGAGAAAATTGTCCATTTAACATAAGATTTAAAATATTTTTGGTGTCTCGGAAAATGAATTGATAGAGCTAAGCAAGCACATGACTTAATGGTGTATATGAGTTATGTGTTAAAACGCACCTGCTATACATATTTCAATGTCTTAAACTCATGTGAGCTAAAAACAGACAGGCTTAAATCAACATTTGGAAAAAACATAATCAACATAAAATACATAATGTAATATTAGAACTTAATACCTATTGTTGTATAGAGTTCTGTGTCCCAGAGATATTTATAACAAATAACAATTCTCTTTTAAAGTCCCAGAGAATTATCCTAACAAATAACAGATCAAATTTAAATTATTATAGTCTGTTCATAACAAATACTATTCATAAGTCTGTTTGCACTTCATACTAAACAACACTATCCATGGTTAATTTTACCCAAAAAAGAGCTGTTGCAAGAAAGCACATTCCACTATTCTGGTTTTTGTCCCAATATATTACTCTTGATAGTAATATACCGTACACTTGAATTTGATAATTTGAAAAACATGTAACTATTACAAGCATTATGATGTAAGGGAGTAGAAGGAAGGGTATGGTAAAGTAAAATCCCAATACTACCACCAGCTCCTTAGAGCCTGAGATATCAACTAATTTCTAGGTTGTACAAATCCAAAATTAAAAAAAGGGCCCTAATTCCCTCAAAATGCAAACTACAAGTTTTTATGATATGGAGTAGTGAGAAGGCTGTGGTGAAGTAATATTGCAACACAATAAGCTGTTGCAAAGATAGAGGCTTATTTCTAGATTGTACAAATCTTCGCCCGAATTTCTAGGTTGTACAGTTCTTCTTAACCAAAATTTCTAAGTCCATAAAGTAAAAAAAGGGGCATAAATCATTCAAAATGCAAAACAGAATTACCAAACCTGATTGTAAGCATCACTACAAAGGTTGTGGACCAATAGTAGCAGTAGTTGAAGAGATATAAGCTTTATTTCTAGTGTACAAAACTTCTTAACCTGCAACGCCGACACCGGGGTGACTGTAATAGCTGTGCATATTGTTTGAATAGTCGAGCTAATAAATAAATCTGTTTAGTTGTCTCTTATGTGACACATGGCCCTTCACTTATAAGCAATACTCATTTATAATGATTTTTTTCTGTTCTTATACAAACAAACCATGTTGACCCGGATAGGGACACTCAAATATTATTCACCACATTTATCAATACAGATACTTTTCAAGAAAACATGTCTTTGAAATCTAAACAGTGAACACACAGATACCAACAACAATTCAAACAATGTGGGTGATTAGAATAGTGTTAACACGCCAGCAGATATCCAATAACTGCTGCCTCTATTTGAAATTTGATGAGGGGGAACGGGAACACCGGCTTGCATGACTTGTGACAGTGGGTTGGATGGTGGCAGAATTTAATGTTACGCTTAGATGTAATATCTATGATATTTCTCAATACATCAACCAATTCAAACAATACAAGGCCAGCTTGATAGCTCAATTGGTCAGAGCATCTCAGTTTACTGAGAGGTCCTGGGTTCGAGCCCCAGTCAGGCTTAC
>JAULCE010110651.1:0-12445 GCA_032359355.1 Macoma nasuta | reverse complement strand
AAGTTAAGCTTAATTTCTACATGTAGTTGCCACAGTGTGCATGACATATGACATGCAGTACATATACAAGTTAAGCTTAATTTCTACATGTAGTTGCCACAGTGTGCATGACATATGACATGCAGTACATATACAAGTTAAGCTTAATTTCTACATGTAGTTGCCACAGTGTGCATGACATATGACATGCAGTACATATACAAGTTAAGCTTAATTTCTACATGTAGTTGCCACAGTGTGCATGACATATGACATGCAGTACATATACAAGTTAAGCTTAATTTCTACATGTAGTTGCCACAGTGTGCATGACATATGACATGCAGTACATATACAAGTTAAGCTGAATTTCTACATGTAGTTGCCACAGTGTGCAAGACATATGACATGCAGTACACATACAAATTAAGCTTAATTTCTACATCTAGTTGCCACAGTCTGCATGACATATGACATGCAGTACACATACAAATTAAGCTGAATTTCTACATGTAGTTGCCACAGTGTCAAATGGTACATACTGATTTTTTTCATCCTTATATGGAAGGACGGACCAGTGGCAACGTTATATTAAAGTCATATTGATTATTGGAAAATGTGTTTCAGGAGATGAAATGGTCGTGTTTTCACCATAGGTGAGGATTTGGCTCAGATGTGGAAAATTTATTTCATCTTTTAAGAAAGGAAGGATACAACTATCAGAAAGAAAGTGATATAATCACACAAGAAAGCTTTGAGAAACCGCTTTCATGAAATCGTTCCTATACTTAAAACATCCTATCAAGTGTTTGAGTAAATTGGATAAGATAGTTTGACTGATAGGAATTATTTGCAGAATCCAAGTCTCTCTGATAAAAGATGGACATTTTGATAATTAGGACAAGATTGAAAGGAAAGGCTCTATGAAAAGAACAATATTGTTGCTCCATATATAATAGTTTGTTTGTTTGGTTTGTTTTGCTTCGCTTCGACAGTATTTCAGTCATTAAGCGACGCCCATCTAATTATTAGTGGCTATAGACCCTAGAACTCGTCTGAGATGCACAGACGGACAACTTGGTACAACCACTGACCCACCGCAAGCCAGCCAGCCGGATGGAGTTCTTATATTAAGATGTTCACCACTTGGGACGATCAAACCCACATCGGTAAGGGGTCAATGGCGTGCATGTGGGAAACCATAACCCTCGGCCAGGGAGGCCCCCGTTTCACATATGAATTCTAATCAAAAATACCATTCTTAGTCTGCAGGATCTCTTTTATATATAGTTTAAAACAAAACAACCCATTCTTAGATCCAAAATTCAATAATGGCTCTCCGTCATCGTACGTAGTTCACATTGTTGTTAGCAAACAGGAACGTTATCAGTGCATACAGTATTTGACAACATCGGGAAAAGTTGGCTTGAATAATTAAATGTTTGGATGAAAGCAACAAAATGTCATTTCAATTAATCCCCGAATCTAAATTAGGAACTGCTACGTCTCTTACACTTGTCTCGCTCACTAGTCTCGCAAACTAAATACATCAGTATCATGTGTGGGTTCTATGTTGTCTTTCACCAGACATAATTTGATATATATGAAATGTGGGTCATGGCGGGGGATGCACGATAGGCCTATCTTTGTTTTGGCCTTCAAGAATTTTGTAGAATCCACGGACATATCACTCAATATGCATGTCCTTATGCCGTAGGAAACTACAAGTACCTAATCGTACGAAATGCTTTGACCATGTTCATAGAGCATTCCTACCAGAAAACATCGCAATAAATTTAGAAAATTGAGTATTTTGATGTTTTTTATGTGGTTAAATTGTTATTCCATATCTGTACCGTATAAGATAAAGATTGTATTAGTAGGGTTGTTTCATTGTTAGAATCAAATTATAGCTTTGATTTCATATCAGCGCTGTTCTTAATACTATTCACAAATTGAGGACAAGTGATGGTGCTGACCCCGTACAAAATGATTGTTGAGTATTCCGTCGTATGAAGTCCTTTGTTTGAATGTGTATTAATCAATAGCTTTGCATGATTTATAAGAACTATTGCCTTATAATAGCAGACTGGCGAACGAGCTGTGGCAACTTCTTAATAAAAGCAAGCCGAGTAGAGCTAAAATTTGTTGGTTTTATTTTGAACTATACGAGTCACTGTATGTCCAGAGGGATCAGATATGCTAGATGAAATAAAGCATGACCATCGCTAAATTTGAACTATATCTATATCAAATTTTAACGAAAGACGAATTTCAGTTTTCCAGAGATTTCTTTTCTAATGTCGACAGTTGAGCGATCTCCTTATTACAAAAACCAATCTGGTTCATGCAGGTGGAAATGAGAGCCCGGACAAGACGGTATTTTCGTCCTAATTTTGAAGTTTGACCGGATTTATTAACTTGACATTGAAGCTACAGACCTGCTTCTTGCTTGTGACACATCGCATTATTATTCTGAACAAATGTGCAAAGTTATTTGAGATTTCTTCAATTAGCAAGGAAGTTATAGCTAGGACAAGACCTTTTTAGTCTTAAATTGGACATTTAACCTCAATTTGTGACCTTGAACTGGTAGGCAGAGACCTGGTCATTAAATGCGACACACCGGCTCGTGATAGTGAACAATTAAACCAAGTTATTTGAAAATCCTTCGATCAACAAGGAGGTTACAGCTAGGACAATCCTTTTTAGTCTTACAATCGACCTTTGACCCCAGTTTGTGACCTTGACCTGGTAGGTAGAGACATGGTTATTGTATGCAACACATTGGCTCATGTCAACGAACAAATGTGCCAATTTGTTTGAGATTCCTTTGATCAGTAAGGAAGTTACAGCCCGGACAGTCCTTTTTAGTATCCTATTTGACATTTAACCTCAATAATAATAATAATAATAATAATAATAATTACGGCTTTTTTAAAAGTGGATAACATATTTGGTTTTAAGACCAATTTTCAATATGGTCCATATAGGCATTATATACAAATGTACAAGCATATATAACAATATAACAATTTGCATAATACAAAATGTTAAAGAGGTCTACACTTCTTTTGTCCATGACCGCTTTAAATAACTTTTGCGCTTTTTCGACATTTTCCATAGTGTGAATCCTGACCAGATCCTGAGTTAGTTGGAATCAGGTCGGGAATCAAACCTTTTGAACTAAAATTGTTTGTGTTTGTTAAAGCATATAGAAGAAAAAAGAGAATGTTTGGGTTGAAGACAGTTCATTTATACAGCATGAGTATGGTTGAGAATATGTACAACACTTTTCAAGAAATAAATCTACGTCAACAGTTATTACATAATTGAAAAGTAATATTAAAATGATCTAGCTGTTTTCAAGTATTTGCCATGAGGTCTTCCAATGTAGGTAAGATTTTTTGAATTCATTAACATTTTGCGATTCACGGATTTGCTTCGGGCATTTGTTCGAGACATCTGGGCCAGAGTAACATAGGGATTTCCGAAAAATTCTAATCTGGGTTTCGGAACTAAAAGTTTGGCATTTTTTGCTGATCTTAGTTCAGGTGTAAAACAAGTTAGTATGAAATTGAATTTAGAATGAAGTCGTCTTAACTCTTTAAAGAGATCGTAAGAAGGTTCATTACAATCTTTGTCTAGGATGATTCTTACAGTACGTTTCTGAAATTTAAAAACTCTGTCAAGAAGTTGCTGACTGCAGTTTTCCCCAAATTGTGCAGCAGTAATCTATATGGTGTAGTATAGGCATTAAAAAGAGTTTTCGGGAATCAAGGTTTAGAAAAGAGTTTATTCTTAGGAAAAGGTATAAGTTTGTGTTGCTTTTGTTCATTGTATATTCAACTTGTTCCATCTAGTTTGGGTTGCTGTCAACTTTAACACCTAAAAGTATTTCTTCTGAACAGTATGCGAGCGTCCCATCTTCTAATTTGATGGTATCATTGAGTTTTGTTGGCACCAGTGGCATTAATTTCATTCTGAAGAGTGTTATGCACTTGTTCAATTGTTTTACCAAAAGCAGAGAGTGTGGTATCATCAGCAAAGATATATCAATGTGTGACATTGACCTGGTAGGTAGGACCTGGTTATTGTATGCGACACATCGGCTTATAACAGTGAACAGTTATGCAAAGTTATTTGAAAACCATTCAAATACCAAGGAAATTACAGTCCGGACAAGGTCGGAGGGACGCACGGACGTTCCTACGGATGTTTTTCTTTTATTCAAAACTATGTTGTTGTTATTGTTTGCATCGTCGTATTGCGGTATTGCATGGTGCTGCGCTTTTGATCAAGAGAGTGCCACAACGACTCAGCAGCTCTGATGTGACTTATGAGGTACACCCGGACTTATTCTGACACCGACAACCAGTTTGTAATGCTAACTCGAAATCCTTAGCGTCAAGGAGGGAAGCCATAACTACCAATTTTCAAGTTTTTGGTTTAACCCGGCTCGGGGATCGAATCCCAGACCTCCCGATTCCCTAAGCGGACGCTTTAACTACTGAGCTATTGGGGACGGAGTTCAAAATTATACAAACTACCCAACAAAAATAAAAGCCCACCCAACATCAAACTATGGAATTGATGGAATCTTATGTTACCTATTGTTCTCCATTGAGGGCCTCATGTAATATTGGTTTTACCAAATGAGTTTCCTCGTTAAATAAAGTCTTTATTTGTATACCCAACATATATGATATCGTGTGCTCGGACGCACATACGCACAGACCCACACGCAAGCACTCTAAAGATATTAGGACGGCTATGTCTAGCTCCCCCACAGAGGGTTCGGCAATTATAGACCCTAAGCATCACTTATGCTAGTCTAGTGATTGTCTCAAAAATTAATGATTATGGGAAACGATTGACTTAATTTGCTTGGCTACATTGTTGTATATATAACGTTCATTATTGCATATGCATCAAGCTCTCGTCCGCGCAAAGGTTTGGAATTTTGTTAAAATAATGTTTGCAAATACAATCTTCTGATTTAACGATGAATTAATAAGAATGGTTACTGTTCTCACCGTCCAACCACCTCCGTCCGTATCCATATCGCAGGACACTTGTATGACAGCTTGGCTTCGCGGAAGTCTGATGTTGTAAACACCAGATGCGGGGTTGCGTTCATTCTCCTTAACATCTTTACAATCAAATCCTGAAACTAAGTTGAATTTTTTTTTTCAAAAAACCCCAAACCGTACCACTTACATAACTTTGGTAAAGGGTCACAAAAGAATAACTTATGCAAGCTTCATATCGTTTTATCCACCGAGTCCACTAAATTCATTTTACAATGTGATGTTACGGTGTTAAAGCTATATATGTAACGTCATTTTCAATATATCAACATATATTTTTGTTTAAGGTACACACTCTTGCAAAAGAATTTGTCGCATAGACAACACTTGCTTGTCACGTGAGCGTTAAATATAAGTATTGCTGTATTGAAAAAGTAAGTGAAGCCGAGTATCCGTCATGGCGACTTTATATTTTCAATGGCTCAATTTACTAATTGTCAGAAGAATTTATTATCAGGCATGTTACCATTTGCATTTTGTGTTTACATGAAACATATAATTTAATGCGTAACACTTCTGAAATACTTTTGGTTGACTTGCAAAACATCCTTTATTGCATGAATGCCAGAATATGTAAACGACAAATAGAATCACATTTTGCATTTCTAGTATTTTTATTATTTGCTTCAAGCTATAGTCTAGACAGTTTATGTATACTAACATTTCTGGCATGTCGCCTCGGAGGAAGTCCACTTGCCATTTGCTTTACACCGGATGGTTGCTTCAGAATCCTGATCAGTACTTCGGATAAAGGTGTCGTCACACTTAAGGATTGCTGTATCGTAGACAATATATGGTCCCTCGTCAGCTTCCCATCTGCTGCCTTCTGTATTATCTGGAAGGGCACCGCATGCTGTAAAAGAAAAAATCAATCGCATTCATTATCTTAAATAAAGCTTTCCCTTACTTATATTGGCTCTTTGGATGTCAGAAGGAAAGATTAACGGAATGAGATGTACTTGCCTTGAGTAAGACAATGACACAAACTTCATATTTTGAGGATTTGCTATTTATAGACATGGTATGATTAATAAACATGCAGAACATGGCCAAGAACAACACTATGTAATTGTCTGTAAGACATTGACCTTAGACCTACCTGTCCAGTTATTGTATGCAACACACCTTCACGGTGAAATGAAGAACAGTTATGTCAAAATCATTGAATTAAATAAAAAAGATGTGACCAAAAACATTTTGAACTTATGTTTGACCTATATGTGACATTGACCTACCGACCTAGGTATTGCTTTCGACTAACCTTCAAATTGAGAAGGACAAGTTTGTCAAGTTATCTAAAACTTCTTCGAAACATAACAAAGTTATGGCCCGGAAGACAACTTCTGACGCCGGAACGCCCGCCAACCGATCCTCCGGTCTACCATCCAGTACAGAAAATGACATATCTTATAGATAAAAGTGTTATTTTAGGCAAAAGGTTTCGAATAATTCTATTGAGAAATTATTTCGTCTTTACCACGGAGGAACGTTCTGAAAGTTTCAGTGGTAAGGACCCATACTCAATTGCCGAAAGAGTAACTGAATAGTCTGGTTCCCGACAGTCGACTTTCGTTGTCACCACTCATGTCGCACTTGTTTCTGACTGGTATCTAAGTTGGCTGATGAGGTCTTTGGGACACTTCTAGACTGGTCCCGATAACACCGTTTACAAGGCTGTGGTTGTATTCCATTGGCGGTTTTCGTTGCGATTGTTGGATTCGTTGTGAAATTTCTATTCGACTGGGAACTTGATTTTTTCTGTTGACAACGCGTTGTCGAACATAAAACATTAGCGTTGACTTTGCGCTAGCTCAGCTCCCTTTTCGTTGACAACGAAAACTGCCAGTCGAATACGGCCTAATCAGCAACTTCTTTAGAATGCCACACCATGCTGAGCAGCCAGTCAATAGCAAGTACTCAGTGTTATTTTGCCGGTCGTATGGTACAAATGCAATCGATTCAGTGATGTTTTGCAAATAAAATGCAAAAATGACAAATATCTGGTCCGTATGTCTATATTATATTGTCGTTAATGTCATATAGTTTGACCACGGATTAGAAGGACATGAACTCGTTAAAGTAGAATTCATTCCATGCTTTAAAACTTTATTCCATAAATACAATTTTTAACGCCTGTAGCAGATGACTATTGAAATCATCGAGGGAAAGGGAAAAATTGCCCCCACATGTAATGAGCAAATGCATTTACAACAATATTTTCAAAGACATTCAATTTTAGTCCTAGATAATCTTCCTATTCAACACATACGAAGGGTGTTTAAAACGTTCACGAAAATAAGTTAAAGCAACATTTCATTACAAATTTTCAATCATGGCTGTTGCAATCACATGTTGAAAGTCACCGGGTATGAAAAAGAAAATCGCAAGGGTCAATAAAAAGCACTTGGAACATGGAACAGGGTTAAAAGTTTCACAAGTAAGCTTTCTAGTGCAGAAAACTCATAAGTTTGAGGTGAAATACAAAACTGGGGCATTCATTGCTTTCCAAAATTCACTCTATATCCAATGTAAAGGGAGGTAATTTGAGAACTGACGGCTTTCGTAACTGGTTTTACAGTCTAATAGCCGATTAAAGTCGATAAAAATATGTTTTTTCAAACAGCCAATAGATAAGACATTGAGGCAAGCAGTGAATGCTTAAAGTTTATTTGAAATTGTTTAAATCTTACGAAAATTGTTGTTTTGAAGAAAGGGTAAGTAACTTGGTCAATAAGTTGGAACTGTTGAATCAGAAATTACTGTGATGAGTGACAAATTATGACAAATATTATTTTTTTCTCCAAATGACCAGATCTGTCATAAACTATTTCATACTTAGATAGTATGCGTTTCTAAATGTACTAAGTATATTTGTTGTTAACATATGACAGTCGAGGCGTTCCATACTTTATCAATGCAACATAATCATTTATTTACATACCGTGTAACCACCTTTATTCTGACGCATACTTTAATGTCTGTTGAAATTAACGTCTCTAAAGTTGTTCAATTTCCTTAAAAGATTGTTAAACTGATTGTCAAACAACTTGACCCCGTTCATACACCGATTAGTCTTACTTTACCAACAGTGCAGTATCAGATAACACTGAAATATCTATGCAGTTAAATTTGCAACATATATTTAACCATCTATGCCGCTATTTTATAAAACAGCTCGGATCCAGCTCAGACGCCGAGTTATTCGGCGTCTGATCTGGATCCAAGCTGTTTGACAGTCGGCCAAACAAATTCATTAACGCAATCGAATGACGTTCAAAATTGCTCCAGACAGTTTGAGCAGTCGACAAGTTTTGCAGCAGGGTAGGGGTTTATAACTCGTTTCATTATATTTAAGCTGGCATAGGTACATTAATAGGTAAGGGCTGAAACGATCTCGATACGAACATTCCGAGTCCAAAAAACAATTCATGGAAATAGGGGCCAGATCTCTCCGAAATATACAGCCATGTGAGGGTTTTAGCATAGCCAAACTAAATAACTCAAAACTTCCCATCAAAACAATAGTTTTAAAACCCGCATGTTTTCCACTAAATTTATATAACGGAGCACCGGAGCATTTAGAGATGTACACGGGAAAAGTTTTGAAAGAAATTGGATCCAAACTGTATTGTTAATCAATTTGGATTCACACATCCCTTGCTTGCAATGAAGTTAGTAAGATATGGTCTCATGAGATAAAAAAAATTGGTTTTAAGTAGAGAAAATGTTTTACCTGATATGCTTTGTGTAATCGCCGTCTGAACACAGTTGACTACACATGTGGCTTATCTGTCTCTACTCATCATGTTTGTTGTTACTTTTAGCCCTTATCCTACCAATCGCGACCATAGTACTAAAGTCAACCAGCTTTGATCCAGATCAGACCTGTTATACCAACTTTCAAACAAATTGAACAAGGTTACAAAATGAAGCAGACCAACGTTTGGGGATTGGAGAGGGGATATATTAGTATGAACTCTGGGTCTGTATTGGCTGTTATAAACGATGCCCTTAACGACACATGTGGGGGTTATGTGCCTCTACTCGTCATGTTTGTTGATACCTGTAGCCCTTATCCTGCCGATCGCGACCGTCTACCAGCTTGGATCCGGATCAGACCTGTTAAACCAGCTCTCAAGCAAATTAAACAAGGTTACAAAATGAAGCAGACGAGCTTTTCAGTAGACGAAAAGGTTGGTGCAGGATTAAGGTAAGCATACGTTTTTTGCAGCAAATTCTCGTTATCAATTATTTATGAACGCTTTAATGCGACAAGAGTAAAGATGGTTCTTTACGTATAAACAAAGATGGCATAATCTAAAGTCATCGGCGGAAATGTTGTTACTAAATATAGTAACTCATTTGCATATTAGGAGGGTTTCGTGTGTCACAGATTTTCGCGGCTGTTATAATCTGTGAATGAGTTTTTATTTAGAATGACATCATAGGTTGTTTTTATAAATCACGGTCTACAGAGCTGACTTGTAGACCCTTGGATCTGGTAGGTGTTCCCGGACATTAAGAGTCAAGTCCTCCCTACCAGACGTATGCATGAATACATATATATGTACAGAAATGAATAAAGTTGAGCACACACGCAATTTTGTCACCCTCCAACGTCCCCTGTACAAATGATTTCCCCACAGTTGCTCTTTGTTTTCAAGAACTGAGTTTAAGCGGCTGCCATGTTGGTTTCGAGTAATTCCTTCACATATTAGAAGTGTGGGCTGCCATGTTCGATGACGTTATCTGACAGCAAGTGTCTTTATCGTGCTTTTGTGACGGGCGTTTTAGACACGATTGACATTTCATTGATGTTTGAAGACTGGAGAGTCAACACTGTCCATATAGTATTGACTTTTGAACAAAGGTGCATTCAAGTGTCTACAACACAAGTGTTTTAGTATCGTGTACCGAGCTCAATACGGATTGTATCGATATCGATATACAGTCGAACCTCGTTAGCTCGAACTCATTGGGACTCTCAAAAGTAGTGCGAATTAACCGAAGTTCGAGCTAAGCGATACTTCAAGACCTAGTGATAATATTTTGTTGATGAAGTTATAAAATACCTTAATATGTCATGCGTTTAATAAAGCACATTAGTCAAAATAGCAAGCAGTATGGCTCCAGATCAGACGCTGAGTAACTCGGCGTCTGATCTGGTGCCATACTGCGTGCTATTTGGAATTCAATTTTGTCTCTTCGGGACTTTTGTTTCAGTTCGAGCTAAACGGGAAATTGAGCTAAGCGAGCTTAACCTATCGAAGTTTGTATTGTTTAAGTGACGAGAATACTAAATATACGAATAGGGTATTTAAAACTTTTTTGGAAAAGCTATGGTTGGCAATCCATCCAATATTGATATCAATGAAGGAAAAGAAGCATTAGCTCGTAACGAAAAGATGCTCCATTTCTTATAATGATTTCAATACGATTTAAAATTGGCATTTTCGTTCGCCAATATTAGTTTTATATTTTCCATCATATAATGTCCTTGTGGATTAGTCTGAAAAAAGCTTATGGGGTAAAGACTTAAGTCGTGATTGTTTAGAATAGAATACGAATGGACGAAACTTCCATATGAGGAGGATCAGATAAAAGAACTACAAAAATGCGCTGATAAAGCACTCAATTACGCGAACAAGTACTTTTTGAACGGAAGAACGTTCCTTGCTGGTGATAAAATCTCCGTGGCAGACCTTATCGGGATTTGTGAAATACTGCAACTAGACGGTGTAGAGGACAGTCCGACCATTTTTCCGGATATTTCCGGAGATATCCGGACTTTTCCGGGTTTAAGAAATATTCTCTATACCCATTGTGATAAGGTTTCAAGCAGCATGGGTCAAAATAAGACGTCGTGTCAAGCTGTTTGCAAATGCCATCATAGTTACATCCGTAGCTCGCATAAAGGTGAATATTTGCCAAGACCCCTGAATTTTACATTGTCCAGTTACGGTCACCCTGAGATGAGGAGGACGGTCTTTACAAATCGAATGAAAATGTAAACAGTTGGATGAAACGAGTTGCAGCTAAAGTTGAAGCATTTGACAAGGCAATAGCGGGAGTGAAAGATTTCAAAAAGATATACGTGAATGCCAAAAAGCAATGAGACCCATATGAGATTGTGAATTATCTACTATTTACGTTTAGAAGCATTTGCAGTTAAAGTGACGCTTTTCTTTACGGTTTATACGCTCACGTAACAAAGCCGAACTGAATAAAATGTTGAAAGCACTGTAGACCTATGGCATGAATTGGATAGTTTTAGTACATGGCTTTAGTGCATCATGCAATACTTGTCTCATCTTGCATCTCTGTCTGTGCATCTTAAGTATACATTTGCATGCATACATATAAACTACAAATACCCTATTGCTGTTCTGGGCGATGTGGTTTGAAACCTACTATAGTTTGATGATTAAAAGGCTTTAATTAAACCTTCTAAACATTATGTAGCTCAGACCTTATATATATGACCCTGAGGTGAGGAAAGCTAATATACGATTTGCAAGCAGTCAAGCACCTATATATCAGGTGTCTTAGCGCATTTAAGACCTGTACAAATAAAGTAATAATCTTGGTTCTGATGCTTAATCTGGCTGGAATGCAGTCGATCTACGATCATTCATGCCAGCATAACACAATGCTATGAAGACACTACTTACCTAAACTACCAAAGCACAATGCTATTGTATAGCTGGGTGATTGTAGATCAGGCATGAGTTTCATTAAGCAACTGAAGTCGTGATCAAGCTCAAACTCAAAATTTCAATCTCAGATATTTACCTCAATTTTACTGCTGCTGCACTATAATTTTGACGGCCAGTGAAACATTCTATGTTTCACAAGCAGACAGAATTATAGTGCAGTATCAATAAATGGTCAATATCTAAGATTGAAATTTTGAGATTGAGCACGGTCTCGACTCGAGATGTTTATTGAAAGCCGGGCCAGGGGCTATTCATCAAAATACTTGTTACAAAGTATGAGCTACTTAATGCAATACTTTTTACCCCTGTTATCAAACGCAATGCTTTACGAACAGTCACCTCAAAAAACCTATCTTTGACTCGAAGCATTCACATAATTAGATTAGATCCAATTTTGCCGCAACGAAGTGCGATCAGAGTAGAGAGTAACACCTGAATTTAAAAAAAATCCCCACTAATAGATAAAGCGAAAATCCATTACCACACCGACATCAAAATCCCACTCGCTCAAGTATTGCGAGGAAATGTAGTTAAATAGTAGATAAAACTAAAAAGAAAAATTAAGGATTAACTATCCCTACATAAACAAATATATAGTAGATCAAAATGTGTTATGAATCATTTTATATATACTCTCCCATAGAATTACAAAAACACAAA
>JAULCE010110540.1:0-12448 GCA_032359355.1 Macoma nasuta | reverse complement strand
TGGGCGCCAACGAGTGGCCAGAACCTAGCCGTGTCAAGTTTCAGCACGCAGTGCAGAGGCTTGAAGAAACTTTAGATGACTGGGCAGATCGAGTCTTGACTCTTGCGACTCCAGCCTTCCGATATTTGCCGGAGGAGCATGGCAGAATGGAAGCCATTGCAAAATTATGCCAGGGCTGCACAGACAAAGAGGCTGGGAAGCAAGCCTGTTTCAAAAGACCACATTCCATGCAGGAAGCGGTTGATCTTGTCCGCCACTTCCAATATATCACTCAGACGGTGGACAAGAGACCAACACGCTCCAGACAGGAAACGAGTGTGAATGTGGTCACGTCAGACGACTCGAGGCTTGACAAACTAGAAAAAGTCTTACACCAATTGACTGCCAACCTGGAAGCTAGCTTGAAAGCTTCGTAGGGAAACAATAAACCTGCAGAAGGCAGGAAAAGGGTCGTATGTTTTTTTTTGCAACAGGACTGGCCATGTGAAGCAGGATTGCTACGCATTGCAGCGGGCTGAAGCTTCCAAAGCTTTAAACAAGAAAGGGCCGGCGGTGGAGGCCACACCCCGAAGCCCGCGGAAGTAAAAGGCCAAGTCATCAAGCCCAGCAAGGACAATGTTGCTGACCCGGTTCGGGAAACAGCTAACAGGCAGTCCAAATTCAAGTCCAAGCCCAGCAAGGACAATGTTGCTGTCCCGGGTCGGGAAAAAGCTAACAGGCAGTCCAAATTCAAGTCCAAGCAAGTTACAAATACAGGTACATCTTCGGCTTCTGTTGGTGTTCATGTTGTCAGAGCTGGATCATCTGCAGTACAGATTACTGTTGGCGGTACTCTGTTCACAGCAAGAGTTGACTCGGGGGCAGAAATCTCAATTCTTTCAACTGCTGCCTTTGAGAAACTGAAAAAGAAACCGGGTAAAGTCAAAGATGTCAGTATGCAGCTGGCTGATGAAAACTCTGTGTTACGGGGTTTCATTACTCAGCCAGTAAAAGTCCAGCTCGGCAAACAAGTACTACGTGAAAGACTGTATGTAGCACCAATCAAAGACGAGATGTTGCTGGGACATGATATCTTGCACCACTTGGGAGCACTGCTAGACCTGCAAACAGATACATTGCTGGTGTATGGAGAGAGCATACCTCTGGTCACCTCATTTAAAGATGGGAAACCCATGGTGGCTAGAGTGACCATCAGCAAAAGAACTGTTATACCCCCCAATACAGCCGTTAGGCTCAAATGCAAAATTAGTTCAACAATGGACAATTACTGCATAGAACCCTCTAGTAACCTGAAGGTTGTAATGCCCAGGATAGTTCGTGCAGCTAATGAAGACCCTGTTGTCTGTTTGTTAAATCCATCAGATTCGTACAGGACGATGAAGAAAGGCCAGATGATAGGGAATGCATTTGAGATAGCAGCTGTCCTTGAGGAAACTTGGTAGATCAGGCAGATGTCCCCTATAGGATGGCACGGCAAGACTTTAAGGCAGCTCAAAGCAATAACAGGGTAGTAAAGGATCTGCGGTAGATCCAAATAAAGAGATGAAGGCTGAAATAACTGTTAGTTCCTCAGCCAAGCTTTCAAATTCATCTCAGAAAGCTACAAATGAGATAGATTCCTTACCAGAACACTTAAGAGAGGTTTACAGCCAATCTAACCAGCATCTCTCTCCTAGGGAATCTACTCAGTTGGCAAAGCTTCTAGCAGAATACAGCGATGTTTTTGCTACAGATGACTTTGATTTGGGGAACTTCACTGCGCTGGAGCACCCCATTGACACTGGCGATGCAAAACCCGTAAAGCAGTCGCTTAGGCGAACACCTGTCAGTTTTGCGGGGGAGGAGGAAGCACATCTAAAGAAGATGTTAGATGCTGGTGTCATTCAAGAGTCTTCTTCTGACTGGTCGTCAGCTCCAGTTTTAATTCGGAAAACAGATGGAACGGTTAGGTGGTGCATAGATTACCGTGCATTGAACGATGTCACAGTAAAAGACACGTTTCCGTTGCCATTGGTTGATGACTGCCTAGATACGCTGTCTGGGAACATCTGGTTCTCGAAGTTGGGTGCGAATGCAGCGTATTGGCAAATAAGAGTCAAACAGGAAGACAGAAAGAAGACCGCGTTCGTCACCAAATATGGTCTTTTTGAGCATGTTCGTATGGGGTATGGTTTGACAGGAGCTCCAGCAACCTTCAGTAGAGCTGTCAACCTGATTCTTAGAGGGTTGACCTGGAAAACTGTTCTAGCATTCCTCGACGACATTTTGATCATGGGCAAGACCATCCAAGATCACCTGAATAACCTCTCTGAGACCTTGGGCCGGTTCAGAAAGTACGGATTGAAGTTGAAACCCCGAAAATGCATATTCTTCCAAAAAGAGGTCGAATTCCTGGGCAGAATCGTGGGAGACAACAAGATCTGGGTTTCTGATAAGGACACCAAAGCAGTCAGAGAATGGCCAGTTCCAAAGTGCACGAAGGACGTTGAAAGATTCCTCGGTTTTGCAAATTATCATCGGACCTTCATCCAAGACTTTGCAAAAATGGCAAAACCCTTGTACGGGATTACAGGGAAGAATGCGTTCAGGTGGGAAGACGAACAACAGGTTGCGTTTGAAGCATTGAAACAAGCACTAGTTGAGCCTCCTGTGCTTGCTTTACCTACAAAGGAGGATCCGTTTATTTTGGATACGGATGCTTCAGATGCAGCAATCGGCGGAGTTCTGAGCCAGGTTCAGGATGGTATTGAGCGCGTAATTGCCTATGGTAGTTTTGCGCTTAAACCTGAACAATGAAGATATTGTACAACCAGGAAAGAGTTGCTGAGTATTGTACGCTTTACAAGACAGTTTAAGTACTACCTGTTAGGACGAGTATTTACTGTGCGTACAGACCATTCCAGTCTTACTTGGTTGTTGAGGTTCAAGGATCCCCAGTGGCAGATTGCACGATGGATGGAAGAGCTATCACAATACCATATGGTAGTGAAGCATAGACCTGGGAGCAAGCACGTGAATGCAGATACATTGTCGCGGCTCCCACAAACACTGCAGCTCTGTCCATCGTATGTAGCCGGCATTAAACTTGAAGATCTACCCTGTGGGGGGTGCAAGTATTGCACAAGAGCACACCAGCAGTGGGGTCAGTTCTCGGAGGACATGGACGACACCAGCGGGCTATCTGGGCAGGCCTTAGGGGCTGAGAGTCCAGGGAGGAAATTCCCCAAGTCTTTGAACGAAGTCACTGTAAGTGGAAACTGCTTAGAGGCTTCATTATATCCACTTGACGGTTCAGAAGTCAAGGTGTCAAGAGAGCAGTGCGATACCGCTGTTAGTCTTGACAAAAAGTCTGAAGAATTGGGTCTGTTAGACACTTTTCAATTGGACGATGGCATGGAACTAGGGCAATCAGACGCACACTTCACAATAGATCGTGAGGAAACCTCCTTTAAGGTGACGACTTGTAGCGTTCATCTACGACAAGAATCCACCAGGGATCATCCTTGTTGTTGGGGATTTACATTTGAAGACCTACGTAAGGCCCAGAGGGAAGATGAGAGTGCTATCTTCATTCTACAGTGGTTGGACTGTAAGAAAGAGCCGGATCAGGGTAGTCTGTTCGCTGCTAGTCCAGAACAGAAATACTTCTGGATTAACAAAGATAGGTTTCGCCTGATCGACGGAGTCCTCTTCCGGGAGAAGAAAGAAACGCACGGTTTGGAACTGGTGGTGCCAAAGTCTCTACGACAGCAGGCGATCGAGTGGCACCACGACATTCCATCATCTGGCCATCAGGGAATTGCCAGGACCAAGGCGAAGCTTAGGGAAAAGTTTTACTGGTTCCATTTATCTGGCGACGTTGGATCTTATGTACTGTCGTGTGACGTCTGTAGCCGCAACAAGAAAAACAAGTGCTATGGCAAAGTTCCATTGACGGAATAGCAGGCAGGTGCACCGATGGAAAGAGTCCATATTGATTTCATAGGACCATTACCAAAAATGGCCCATGGGAATGAGCACTGTCTGATGATGGTTGACCAGTTCACCAAATGGGTGGAATGCGTGCCCTTGCCTTGTCAACGTGCCGAAATCACGGCAAAAGCTGCGATTGATTGCTTTTTTACCCGGTTCGGGTATCCCTTTCAGCTTTTCTCTGACCAAGGGAGAAACTTCGAGAGTAAGCGTTTTGAGGCAGTGTGCAAGGCATTGCAGATCCACAAGACACGAACTACACCGTACAGACCATCTGCTAATGGACAAGTTGAGAGATTCAACCGTACTCTCATGGATGCAGTTAGGTGCTTTTTAGGGAAATCCCAGGACAGGTGGGATGATCATATCCAACAGATAGCAGGTGCAATACGGGCAGCGGTCAACCGGTCAACTGGCTTCACTCCAAATATGTTGATGCTGGGGAGAGAAGTTAATACCCCCGCTCAGCTCATGTTCCCAAACACTCTGACCCATTATGGTGAGACGGAGGAGTATGTCAAGGATTTGACAGATACCATGAAGCGAGCCCACTCAACAGCCAGAAAGGCCCTTGGAGCATCAACACGGAAAATGAAGAGAAACTATGATCTGCGGGTCCTGCTTCGACCATACGAGCAAGGTGATATTGTATATCTGTTAGATACAGCAGTGTCAAAGGGGAAGTCCCGGAAACTTTGCTCTCCATGGAAGGGCCCTGCAGTCATAACAAAGAAGCTAACCCCTTACCTGTACCGGGTGAAGTGGCAAAATGCAATGTTTGTAGTGAACCATTATCGAATGATGCCTTGTAGAGACAGAAAGGTACCGGCGTGGATGTCCACTGCATTTGTAGACAGCCGGATGACGGTAGATTTATGATTCAGTGCGATTACTGTGACGAATGGTACCATGGTGCATGTGTAAATGTATCCGCGACCGATGCTCTTGACATTGACAAATTCAAATGTATTAGCTGTAGGGCTTGAGGGTAAACTCTAGTGTGTTTGATTTACTATATACAACTGTAATTGGGTCCTAATTACAGTTTCTGCTATATTTGGGTGTTATGTTACTTTTTCATGTAATTTTCATAATGCATTCAAATACAATTTCATTTTCATAACTCTTACACAACTGTTTATTTCCAAGTTCTGGAATATTTGTTAACGCTTCAAGTCAATTCTATCAATGGAGATCATAGTGAGTTACAGCGATTCAGATTGGCGTCGACTCTCGGCCATATGCCGATTAAAATCATAATGGAAAAATTGGCGATTGAAATTCCTATAAATCGGACAGCGACCCTGTCTACCTTTAATCAGGAACTTCTTTCGTTTTCTCCAAAGTATGCTTCTTAAACCCCAATCTGGATCATTGGAGTTATGTGCTATTTGTCAATTCATTGTACTCATGATCCCTTGTTTGGAATTCTCCCCAGGTTACCTGTTAGGCAAACCATAATGGCATCTACCAGATCATCGTCAGAATTCACCCGGAAGGTTCAGCGATTCCTGAAAGAAGGCCAAGTCTACGAAGACGCTGACGACTTCGCTTGCAAGATTGGTCTTCTGATGGCAAAAGACCAGACGCTGGCCCTTCAGTTGGTCCAAGATATGGCAGCCCTTGGGAGGAGGAATCCGCCCCGCCGCAGATCATCGAAGGACTATTTACGGCTGTTAGCCAACTCCTTGGATGCATACCAACTCGTCAGTGCCGATTGGATTAGCAGGCACGTTTACGCCCTACAGAAACCAAAGAAGAAGGTGGTCATTCAGGATTATTCGCCGGGCAAAGTAGTTGTGGATATTTGGACCATTGACAATCCGTCCTTCCCAAAGCAAGTGCACGTGCTCACCTCGAAGGACGAAGCTGTTGACATTGGGTCAGATCCGGACATCGCACTTGGGACACCGAGTCCAGTCTCCAGCCCGGTTAAAATTCATAAACAGCAATCTTCTTCTTCTGCAGTGCCTCCTGTCATTAATGCTTTGAAACGACCTCTGGTTCGTACCAGTACCATCGCCTCTTCATCCAGCCAGCCTACAGACCGTGGTGCCCCAGTTGCTGTTAGTGACGGATCATCACACCAGAACGGAGATCAAGGTGCACCTAGTACCGAGACCCTTCGTGTGCGTTTGGCCAATTCAAAAAAACGGAAGGAGAGAAAGGTGGAGGTCATAGAAGAGCCTTGTGATAGACTTGGGGGCCTGATTTCAAGAGGGCAAGAGGTGCGGAGAAAGTAGCAGCTACTAAGGACATGTTGGACAAGCGTAGGAAACAAAAGAGGAGGAACTCCGCTTGTCTGGTGACTCACTGTATCGAGGGGGGAAGAGGATATCCAAAGGTACACGCCTTCAACCACCCTATTCCTAGTGTCTTCGACATGCGGTTGCCCTTTGACGACCCTCGGGTACAGATCCTTCGACTGCAGGCGCTGCGACAGGCATCTAGGTGGCTTTTGGGACAGTCCGATGATCTCCAGCAACTTGTGAAGATAGTCGACACACAGGGAATTCTAGGAGTGACAGCGGACAACATTCCACAGGACACAGTGAAAGCAATGACAGCCTTCGGACAGTACAACAATCTACTCGTGCCGGAGAAAATATCCATTCTTCCTGTGAACTGTGTTGTTGCTCTTCTCCATTGGAAATGCTTAGAAATTATTGCCTCACTTCTGCAACCAGCGCAGCATGACCTTTGGAGAGAGCTGTTCCCGACGCCAGACCTTTCCAAGCCAGCTTCGTCCGTAGAGGAGGTTACAGTAGCACCTAAACCAACTCTGGAAGCCTAAGACAGCCACTTTCACCTAGACCGTCTCCAGCAATATGCCAATCTGAAAGGTGCTAACATCGTCACCACCGTGAATGCTGGGAAAGTGGCAGAAGACAGAGAAGTCCAAGTGGTAGGAGCTGTGGCCAACTTCTGCGATCCAGAGACCTATCCTAGTGCTCAACAGCTGACCGACTTTCCAGAGGATCTTGTGATAGCAGTGGGATATCATCCAAAACACGCCAGCCGGAGTTCTAAGCGAAGATTGGAAGATCTGAGAGCCATAGACAATCTCCTGTAGAACCTTCGGGTGACCGCCATTGGGTAAATTGGCTTAGACCACTCCGTCCGGGACTCTGACTGGCCTGCACAAAATGAGATCATCCGCCGCATCATACCACTTGTCCGTCCACAACAGGTTGTTGTTGTACACTGCCGAGGGATGACCGGTAACTGTGGCTCAGAAGCACATTTCCTCCTTGTTCACCTTCTGAAGGACTTGCCCAAGACGCAGCATATTCATGTGCACAGTTACTCTGGTCAGGACTTCATCACCAACCTGTGGCTGCAGCAATTCCCTGAGACCTGCTTTAGTTATAACCGGGGAGTTGCCAGATTCAACGACCAACAGATACAGGCCCTGGTTAACCTGGAAAAACATCGTTTGCTCCTAGAGACTGACGCCCCATACTTCCCCAGGGACAAAGAACGTTTCTCGGCGCCAAATCAGCTGTATGACATCGCAGAGGTCATCGCCCAACACCGCCAGACAACAGTTCAACACATCCTGGAAGTAACCCGGCACAACGCCCTGCGACTCTACCAGAGGCTGTGAGGTGTGTCAGTCCAATGGAAGCAGACGCTATAGCCCCTCCCTTTTAAGCCTTAAGGGATTACTTGTAGTTTCATTAAGTGTATCGGGCTGTTAGCTCGTTTCATTTCTGTTTTAGAGTAAGGGATACTCTTAAAAACAGTGCTGTTAGCCTGTTTCATTTCTGTTTTAGGGTAAGGGATACTCAATAAAACAGTGCTGTTAGCCTGTTCCATTTCTGTTTTAGTGTAAGGGATACTCTAAGAACAGTGCTATTTTTTAGATGACTGGTAGTCATATTAGGGTTTTTATTGATAAATTGCATTAAGGTTACAGGTTTTCTTACAACCTTGGAATAGAGGTATTCCATTGTATTCAGAGGTCACCTAAGTAGATTTACAATGGAATTTCAAAATCCAGGTTTAACTGTAAACCTTGTTTATAAATTATAGGATTTCCTTTTAAATTATTTAAGTCAGTCTGTTAGACTAACTTTTATAACATTTACCTTCCTCTCACCTCAGTTCTTTCTCTTAAGGAGAATGGTGGTTTTTATCCACTGGTCACACAGTTCTCCCCCAGTTTGAGCTCCTTTTTATAAAGTTGGGGGGAATGTAGTGAAATTAGGTCATACAACGTAGGGGCCGTATTCCGGTCCGAGTTTTTACCATGACCCATAGAGGGCGCTGCAGTATGACAGGATATAAGCAGTGGCACTGAGGTGAGGAGGGTGCTATTTGCTGAAAGACTAGACGATACACCATACCTAAGGACGAAGCTTAGACTACATTGAAGGTAGGAACCTTTTATCTTACTGCCCTTGCAATATGGACCGAATTACTCTTTATTGGCGACGAGGATAACCGGTTTTTTACAAAAGCACATGGTAAAATGGCGGGAATTTTGCAGGCGAAAGACTCGACCACCGAAATACCTATTTGTGTCCAGCTTGACCGTATGTAATTGCAACTATATTTTATGACTTGAACAAAACTGTGAGTGTTTTCCAGACTTTGTTAGTGTTCAATACTGATCACATTGATAACTTTCATCGATTTACAGCCTTCAAATTTTTTGTTGTGTTTTCTCACCGGCAGTGGGTGGGGTAGACACTACGTCCTCGTTTGTGAAGGCATAGCTGCTTCTTTTCAAAAATAAAAATAGAAAATATATATTTTTGGGAGGGAGTAAGTGGGGTATTGTATTTTATATGTACTCTCTGGAGAGCAGCTCTTTGAAATTTCCTGTTATTTGGGTTGAAATAGGCTCTAGTTGCAACTTTCAAAGTTCAATTATTCAGTCCTGTAACAGTTAGTCTGTTGTTTCAGATTAATCCTGGGTTGTCACTCGGGGAAGGAAACTCAGCATTGTTCAAGTCATAGGCAGTAATATAGACCTGTTAGGTTAGGATTTCCACCTGAAAGAATTATTCTGACAGTTTGTACGGGTGCTCATCATGGCGCTGCCAATTAATTTTGCCAGCGTAGCTGAAATTCAGACTTTGCCTACTATTGGTCCTGTTAGGGCGCAAGCAATAGTGACGGCAAGGGAAAGTGGGTACACAACTGGGCCCGAATATTTGGCTGAGCTACTTGGGTATAGACTGACAGAATCTTTCTTGTCTAAGATTGACTTTAGGGTTCCCACTGAAGCAACTGTTCTAGCTCTAGATGCTGGACAGTCCAATCAGTATGACGGGCATAAATCGGATATGAGTAATGAGGATGAAGAAGAGATGATTTACTTTCCACCTAGATCTACTAGCCGAGTCGGTAGTCCTGTTAGGACTGTGGCTGGGACGAGCAAGAGTAATAGCCCTTTAAAGACACCGCCCCGATCCGTTTTTCATTTTGGGAGTAGAGGGGACAGTCTTTTTAGAACATCCCCCCATTCCAATTCACCTCAATCCTCATCCGGCACAGCCTCAAGACAAAGTCCTGTAAGGAAAACCCTGTTAAGTCCCCCAACTTTCTTGTTAGATAAACAGACTGGAGATGGAAAAAAAGGCTCATCTGGGTCTACACCACCACCAATAGCATTAGCAGCAAGACCCAAAGAATATCCAAATCCTAGAGATAATACCAAGAGACTTTTAGAAGATGCCCGGGACTTAATGTCACGGGTGACCATAGAAAAACGTAAAGGTAAGGGTCTACCTTATGGCTTACCTAAGATTCCCGCTTCTCCAAAAGGCCGAAAAATGTTATCAATAGATGTTGATTTGGAGAAGAGACTCAAAGATCTGAGAAGCTCAACTACACTCCATAAGAAAGACTCCAGTCTGAAATATGATGTCAAGAAAGTAAAGAAAGAGCAGTCTTGTCATTCCCGTGGCTCATCAAGGGAGTCGGTTCGACAACCTAAAAAGCCACATGACAAGAAAACTGTGAAGAAAGAGTAGCACCGCAGCACGTCCAGAGGGTCGACTAGGCGTTCTGGCAAAACCAAGGGCAAGATTTCGAAGAGGGTTACATCTCGTAGTTCTTCCAGGGAGTCGATTCGACAAACTGGTAAAACTATGGGCAAGTCTCGCAGGTCCTCAACTGAGTCTGTCCAAGATTGTGGTAAAAAGAACGACAAGAAGTCGACTATTAGAAAATTGGATCGATCCTCTAAGCAAAAGCCCAGGCACTCAACTCCAAGTGCCAAAGATGATAAGAAATCTAAAAAATCATCAAGTACGAGTTTGGGGAAAACAAAAACAGGTTCTGTTAGAACTGTTAAAAGTCCGAGCCGTGCTCCCGCTAGAACAGCACACCATAAAAAGCGGTACGCCCGAAGCTCTAGCAGTAGTACGTCTGTGAGTAGTGACGATTCTAGGAGTAGAAGCTCATCTAGAAGCTCCTCGACCGGTGGCAGCTCGAGTTCATCAAGCAGCACTTCTAGAAGTCGCCACTAAAGACGCAGACGACACCGAAAGCGTAGTCCCTCCTACAGAAGAAGCCCTTCTTACAGACGGAGAAGCCCTTCTTATAGGCGGCCCAAAAAATCGAAAAAGCGAAGTAAACATCATCGCACTAGAAGTCCAAGTAGAAGAGATTCTTCAAAGTTCTACTATGACGACGCCTACTCGGACGAGTCCTCAGACAGCGACGCCCATCATCGTCGTCGTCGTCATGGAGAACCAAAACAACAGCCAAAAAATCTCAAATATGACGGAAATGGCAATTGGCTGTCCTTTAAACAAAAGTTTAACAGTTACCGTCGTGTTTGCAGATGGGGCGAAGAAGAATGTAGGGACTACTTAAATTGGAGTCTGGAAGGGAAAGCTGCCGACTTCTTCACAATCACAACACAGATGGGAAAGAACTACTCTTTTAAGACCATTATGAAGAAACTGGAAAGTCGTTTTGGCGCCAAGGAGTTGCCAAAAACTAGCCGTGTCAAGTTTCAGCAAGCAGTGCAGAGGCTTGAGAAATCCTTAGATGACTGGGCTGATCGAGTCTTGACTCTTCTGATATTTGCCCGAGGAGCATGGCAGAATGGAAGCCATTGCAAAATTCTGCCAGGGCTGTACAGACAAGGAGGCTGGGAAGCAAGACTAGTTCAAAATGCCACATTCTATGAATGAAACGGTTGATCTTGTCCGCCACTTCCAATATATCACTCAGGCGGTCGACAAGAGACCGACACGCTCCAGACAAGAAACTAGTGTGAATGTGGTCACGTCGGACAACTCCAGAATTGACAAACTAGAAAAAGCCTTACAACATTTGACCGCGAACCTTGAAGCTAGCTTAAAAGCTTCGCAGGGAACCAGTAAACTTCCAGAAGGCAGGAAAAAGGTTGTATGCTTTTTCTGCAACAGAACTGGCCATATGAAGCAGGATTGCTATGCATTTCAACGAGCAGAAGCGTCCAAATCTTTAAACAAGGGCCGGCGGTGAAGGCCACACCCCAAAGCCTGCGGAAGTAAAAGGCCAAGTCATCAGGACCTGCAAGGACTAGGTTGCTGTCCCGGTTCGGGAAACAGCTAACAGGCAGTCAAAGCTCAAGTCCGAGCAAGATACCGGTACAGGTACACCTTCGACTTCTGTTGGCGTTCATGTTGTCAGAGCTGGATCATCTGCAGTACAGATTACAGTTGGCGGTACTCTGTTCACGGCAAGAGTTGACTCGGGGGAAGAAACCTCAATTCTTTTAACTGCAGCCTTTAAGAAACTGAAAAAGAAACCGGGTAAGGTCAAAGATGTCAGTATGCAGTTGGCTGATGAAAACTCTGTGTTACGGGGTTTCATTACACAGCCAGTAAAAGTCCAGCTCAGGTATAACACTGGCATTCATGAATGATCTGAAACATGGTCGCTATTTTCGCCTAAATACTAGATTCTTCGATTGCATCGCCCTTTACTAACGCGTAGCTTAGCCCCACTAACGTTAGTCGGTGAAATGTAGTACACAGCGCTTGTACTTCATTTGAAAAGACAACAAGCGTCTAAAAATAGCAGTTCTATTTTGTATAAGGGCGAAACGTCACAGAGTCGACACCTATGGGGATATCCCAGCGGTGTACCGAATGAAAGCGGGAGCATCTAGCCCGAATGAATCGAGTGTACAATCGGTGTACCGGGGCAAATAGGGACATACAATCGCGCCCGCCTATTGAATAAAGGACAGTTGACACTTAATATTGTACAGTCGGTAGTACTTTATTAGTAATACGGTGCAGCGAGAACAATAGGGTGACGTCATATAAATGTTTAAGGATTTCTATAAAGGGATGCTACAAAGTATTCTCCTTTAGCCAGTTCGATTGGTATCCCGGTAGACCTTCCGCTTTCAGAAGACCTCTTCTAAAATGTTTGATTGGCGGTATTCCGTTTTCGGAAGCTCTGCCGCCCTCTGCTGCCTATTCCACTCGATATTTGGAAGAGCCGGCAGAGAAGACAAATC
>JAULCE010110318.1:0-12450 GCA_032359355.1 Macoma nasuta | reverse complement strand
ATGTGTGCATGCAGATGTATTGTCTGATCTACAAAATCATGCACTAAAATTATCCAGTTCAAACCCCAAGCCTACAGTGCTTTTCAGCACTTTGATTTCATAAGATGTCGTTGCGTTTGCGTTGGCGTTTAGCGGTAAAGAAAACATGTTTTACTTTTTTTCGATGCAGTTACGTAATTCCCGTGCGTGTTTCTATTTGAAATATATTTTCAATTTTCAGTGCATTCACCTATCACTGGCTGTCACAATGGTTGGGTTGCTTTCGAGGGATATTGCTATCTCTTCGGAAGTGATGCTATTCGTTTTGTCGAGGCAGAAGTAAGTAAGAAGTGAATTTACCAAAAAGGTATACTTAAACTATAACTACTACTACTACTACTACTTCTATTACTCCTACTACTACTACTTCTACTACTTCTAACCATTGTTTCGTGCAAAGTTTGGAATATATTCTTAATCATTTACTCTATAGATACGACTTCTTACGCCTCTGTACATATGAACATTGAAGTCATTATGAGCAACTGCTCCATTTTTAAAATTGGTGTCTTCGTTTCTCCTCAAAAGTGCATAGTTAACATATACTTTCATCGTGAATGAGACTAAAACTAGCTCATGGGGTAAATCAGTAAAAAGGCAATGTTCAGCAATAATAAAGTACTGGAATCAGGTGTCATATATATTTGCTTTTCAAGTTACCGATCGTACTATAGTACCATCAAATGGATTATGAACCATTTGGCTAGTTTATCCATATCTTCGTCAGATATTGCATATGACAAGGCCATGACTGATTGTGATAAGATCCCACAGAACCTGTGGCTTAGATTATGGTTTCATCAGTAAAAGTAGAAAATAGATCATGCAAGACATGTCAAATACACCCTACAAGATCCACATCCAAAAGCTAACCTTGATAATTAAGCTAAAAATTCGTAAGAATGTAATGTACAAGTCGTTAAAACAGCAATATGCTACTTCTACACCGACATTACAATCACACTGGTTGATGCATACATTTGTATTTAAGTAATAAAGAATAAACGTGTCGTTAATACAGACATTTGTAAGAATTGTGATCAGTGCAAAATGTCTTTGGACAGGTCTTCTTTAGATGTGTCATCAAGCAACCTTTCAAAATGCAGGTAACCTCGTCTCGAACGTATTTTGCATTGCTCACATTTACTTATTAAAACCTGTTAAGTTTTTGAGCTACCAGATAAAGACATAAAGAAAGTGCATATCAAACGCTTTGAATTTAAGTGTATTTTATCTCGTTAGCAAACAAAGGAAAATATAAGCTTTTAGGATAGTAACGTCACTGAAGTGCAAAAACAAGATAACTTCGTGTATATTAAGGACACAGTCATCTTTGTTTTGCAATAAGGTAACGAGTAATGCTTCTGAACCTTACATTTGAATATTATTTGCAGCATTATTGCAAACAACACGGAGGTCATCTCGTTGAAATCTTCAGCAGTCTAGAAAATTCTTTTGTGAAGGATGAACTGAAAAGACTAGGTCGTAAGTTGTTTAAATTCACACTTAGAGGTTATTTATCAATAAACTATTAACATTTTTATTGCAGTCATGAGGATCCATTCGTATCAGACTACCATTCTTGTAAAAAACAAAGATCATTCCAACCCTAAGCCTGCTGCGAAAATTGTATTTTTCTCAAAATGGCGGCTGCTTGAACTTTTTAAACATTGTCCGATTTAACTAAACAATTGTGAAACTATAATCTGTGTGTCAAACATTTTGGATCCCGATAAGATGCCGAGTGACTCGGCATCAGATCCCGATTTAGACTGTTTGAAAATACTACAAAGGTCGCAAAGGGATATTCAGGGTCTAAACTAACTTTCTGCTCTAACGCCAATATATTTAGTTCACAATAGAGCAGTTAGCAATAAATATTTATTCATACAGTTGTTTGTGATTTGTTTTAGGCCTTCGATATAACTAATATCATATTAGGACTGTCAAAACAGAAGAGACACGCGCAAAAGAGTGTTTGTCAGGCAATTTAAGTCATTTTCTTATGTGTCTGATGTGAGTAAATAAGAGCACGCTAATTTCGCCTCTCCATATTTTATACATAGCCGCATCTGTTGATATTTACAGCCAAATGTACATGGGCAGGAATGACGGACGAATTCACAGAGGGTTCGTGGAGATGGTATACAAGTCAAACCCCTTTGAATTATTCTGGTATGCATGTTGGGAGAATTTGTGAGGGGATAATATAGCTTAAACAGTGTTTCACATATTTCATAATGTTCGGTCAATTACTGGAAATTCCGAGACATCGACGTGTACCTTATTTTCAGGCACACACGGGCACTTGCTCAAATTAATGCTTAACCACAGATCAGCCAAAATGGCATTGCGTTATGCTTTTTAATTATTTTATTGGCGCCCGGCAGAAGCCGGGAGCTTCTAATGAAATGAGTTATTTTAGTGCTAACGGGAGGATTAATTTATAATTTTTTCATTGTGTACGATGATAAACGTGACTAATATCTAATCGAGAAATCTAACTAAAGGTGATGGTGGCAGCAATCAATGTGAATACGTTTCCTGGTAATGTGTCAATGTAATTTCTTCAAAGGACTAACTGGTAATATAACATAAGTAATAGCTGATCCCTTTGCATCAACACACGTTTGCATCCTTTTAAAGAAAGACAACGAGTATGTGTACTTTCATACACTGAAATACTCACAGGCAAAAGAAAGTGTGCAAGCTTCATATTTTGATTTTCTGAAAATCCAATAATAGAATGTTATTATTTGTGGTATGATATTTTAGCTTATGTAAGTACCTTTGTAACCAATATCATTGTTATTGTCTTGCATATCTATAACACTTACGACACGTCTAAATTAAAAATACACAAACATCAAAAGGGCTGTTTGATAGTTTGAATGCTTGCATGATAACGCTAATTAAATTATATAGCGTGCACTCTTTTTATGATTAAGACTGTCTTTCGATTTCAATATATTCTTAAATAACATAGGTCTCCGTTTAGAATTTATCGGCGATTTCCCTAAACTAATGGAACGTACAAATGATCATCATTCACCGTGCCTGTCATTGTGTACACAATCTAGACACAGTGATCACACGCTCTGCTCTTCGGGTCTTCTTTCACATATTCCAATTGCGCAGAGGACATACAACTGAACGGAATTTCCAAGCGCAAACCTTTACATATGTTTCATTTAAAACATTATCAATAAACACTTGATCTGAGCTTATTACCACCATTTCCGGTCCGAGCCTGCTCTCTATTTACATTGTCACTCCACTGACATTCTAAACGAAAAAAGGTTGCAATATTAATCCCTAAATATTCTTGTTTCTCATAAAGTTGCATTCACTGCGCACGCAAAACTTTAACCAAGCCTTAGTCCAAAGAGGGGATATAGTTCAGCCTTAATCCAATCTAGAGTAACTGGACATTTCCTACTAGGTCATGCAATGACCTTGAAAACATGTGTAAGGTGTCAATGCAATAGCGTATATGGTTTCTGAGAAAAGGCATTTCACGCAATACTTTAACCAATTCCAAAAGTCTAAACATTCATTCAAAATCCAATCTAGAGTTATGGGACTTTTCCTTCTATGTAATTCGGTCAAGTGTGTGAAGTTTCAATGCACAAAAATGTCTGGTATCTGAGAACAGGCATTGCAATCAAAACTTTAACCAAACATAAAAAAGAGGAAATAATTCCATTCCAGAGTTATGAGACTTGTCCTTCTAGGTCATGTGATGTCCTCGAATACAAGTGCGAAGTTTCAATGCAATAGCATATGTGGTTTCAGAGAAGAGGTCTTGCACGCAAAACTTTAATGAAAGTGTCTTACTCCAAAATGGGGTTAATTCATTCAAAATTCAATTTAGTGTTATATTTCTAAAAGGGAAATATTTAATCCAAAATCAAAACCAGAGTTATGGGACTTGTCTGGCAAGGTCATGTGATGACCTCGGATAAGTGTGTGAAGTGTCGATGCAATAAAATATATAGTTGCTGAGAAAATGACTTCCATGCAAAACTTTAACAAAGCTAGCAACGCCGACGCCGACGCCAGGGTGATTGTAATAGCACTCGCATTCCATTAACAGTCCTGTAATGTCAATGGGATATACAAACAGCTTTGACCCTGATCAGACGCCGAGTTGAAATATTAAAAAAAGAACCAGAAATTAGTATACTGTCTTGTTTGTAATTTGTGTAGCGTTTATTTTGCCCTGATGATGAAAGGGCAAATAGTACCCCATCTCACACAGTAGCTACCACAATGTAGCATAATGACCCGACATTTGATGTACGAATTAACATGCCCTTACATTGAAAGTCAGGCCCCAAGGCTGCTGAAAGTTCATATGTGGCGGGACTATTTTCATAAATTCGAATTATCCGAAGTTCGTGTTAGATTTCCACTTTCGGGCAATTCGAACTACAAAAATAATAGTTCCCCAAACTTCGGCATGTAATTACACAACAAAACAGGTTTGATGCTCTGATGTAGGTTCAATTAAAGCATGAATTCTTCTTTTGAAATAACACAGTTCGAATGTATATTATGGATACCAGAACTTACTTATCGTGAAAACGTTTTTCGCATACTTCTTCTTATTTCGTACTTTTGTTAGACTGGCAGCCCCAACAGATCGTAACAGATTCTCAAGACTGTGGTGTGTTCTGGAAAGACTTCGGTTACAAATGGGCTGACAACTTGTGCTCAGATGATTGCACGCCATTGTGCAAACAACGGTTTGTGATTAAACTTATATGCTAGACCTAATTATTTAATACTTAAATTCACGACTTTAGCTTGCAATTCTAAAAGTCAACCTCAACCTTAAGTCCAAGATTTCTGCTTTTAGTACCCAAAACATCAACTTCATGAGCTTACTACATTTTTGGCATATTGAAATCTTCAGTTCAGTTCTTGCTCAATATTTAAAGAACTCAACCTCTTCAAGTTAAAATAGTAAACCTTTGTAAATGACAACGTGAAATAATGAATAGTAAAACATCTATTAATTGTAGAAACCTTTATTGATATGCATTCGTTTACGCGTTTCGAAAATGCAATACATTGCTTTCTGTAATACTAATCAGTTTAAGGACATCCGATGGCATATACGTAGATCGGAGTATAAATCGAACCTCGTTATCTCGAGCTCAGTTTAGTCGAGCTCATGATTTCATCGAAAATAAAATCTGAACCAAAAACAAAGCTTTGGCGTTGTTGATACTCATTCACACTCGAACTTATGAAAATAATGATTGTGTAAAGTGTATGCGTTAAGGATAATGCACTTTGACTCTTTACTTTGTCACTGATATCAAATGTGCATATTGGATTTATCGCATGACCGGCGTAAATACCTTGATGTCGGCAGTCCTTTATTTTCTGGTGTCGGAACACTTTTGGTTTTGGGGGTGGGATAAGTGGGAATAGGTCGCCAGTAAAACATGTCTAGGGGTGTTATATCCAAACATGGGTCACATCTATGAGCATACTTCTGTGAGCATGTGCAGTCAATTGTTTTCCGTTTTTTAAATTCAAGTTGACTTTTCTTTGGTCGCTATTCCTATATCAGAAATTGACAACGTTTTTTTGACAATCAAGGAACGGCTCTTTGTCTATTTCTTTTGATTGGCGAAAAACTATACAATGGCTTTTTTGTGTTCATTACATATATCTTGACATAATCGTATGATAGCCGTGTGCGAAAACGCTGGTCTGCAAAAACATATCTTAGTTGCAATTTAAAACAATAAAACCTTTATTTGAGCAATTTAACATAAACAAAAAACTTTTGTTTCCTTCATTCCCTTGCATGATATAAGTTGTTTGCTTTATTCTTAACAATTTCATCTGGAAAAAAATATATGCACATGTCTGACGACAAATTCGACAAAGTTCAGCCTTAAACAGCTATTTATGGCAATGTTAATATCATCATGGCATCGCTAGCATTTGTATCTGCTACAGAGAGATATAACCGTGAGTAAGCCCTATTCCAGCCGAAAAAACAACCGCTGAATTCTCATTCGGTTGTTCTTTTAACCTTGGTCGATTGTCTAGAAACTTGGTGAAAATGTTGCCCGAGTGGTAATCAGCTTCGGTCCGAATCAGACGCCGAGTTTGTCGGCGTCTGATCCGGGTCTATGTTGGTTGACGATATCACCATGGTCGCGATCGGCATGATAAGGGTTAGGGTGACATCTCCATTGGAAATGCAAACATTGCGGTAAACACAAATATATATTTTTGTAAGTGAAATGTTTGCCTACAGATCTACACACGACGGAGTTTTAAAACACCATTATAATGTCCGTTATTTTTTCGGCACAATGACTCTTACGTTTTTAAGATCGGAAATATATGACACATTAGAAAAGTTTGATATGTACAAGGTAATTTTACACGTGAAAATTATATGAGCGTTTTACCATTGACGCACCCTATACAGATGTTACAAATTTAGATCATTTTAAGATGTCAATATTTTCAGAGGCGCTGTCTTACCTGGAATTATTGGTTGAAAGGACCCAACAGACAACGTCTTGCTATGGAAAAAACTACCTTTATCAATAAAATTAAATTGCTGCAAGAAGTTATCATTGTTAAGATCTTATACTTTTGTCCAGTCCACCAGTTCTGTCGTATTGATAGACTGAATTTAAGCCCTTAGCTTTTATAAGACACAATACTCAAGATACAATAATGATATCCAGCCTCTACTATTCTGGCCTCGGGAACTTGTTTGTGAATCAAAGGTCTGGCTTATTTCTGAAGCGATTAATCATCTTTGATACAACTTGCAAAAACTTTTTTTGAAAATATTTAAATATTATGCTACTGTCGTTGATCGATAATTTTGGCGGTGCTTTATCCAAAATCAGTCCATTTTCGATAGAAAATGGGTAAAGCAGGTTGGATAATTGTTTAAACAGAAAATCTATCATAAATACTGGTCAAAACTTTTGCAATAACCATTTGTCAAACATAATTTTGTATACAAAAATAATCATAGTTTAAACACAATGTATTGTTATTGACTAATTTGACATTGATTATGTTACGTTTTACAATCGATTTTAAAACAAAACATCATTGTTTAGCCTCATAAGCTCAATAGGTAGCATGGTAACCTACCAGTTTTAAATTCATAGGGTTGCTGGTTCAATCCCCCTCGGCCAAGCAGTGTTTTAGGTGTAGGTTCTGTTTGTGTTCAATACTTTTTGTTTGTTTTATTTTACATATTATTTGTGTCTAACGAGATTTGCTTTCTTCATGTATTTATTTTTTGTGTTTGTTTATATTTTTTCGTACTGAAAGCCAGCTTAATGCTTCTTGCGAAAATGCCTTGCAGAAAATCACCTGATTTACGCTGCGTTGAATATGATGTTGGTTGTACTTTACTCAGTCTTATTTGAACAAAAACCTCGTGAAATATCAATATACACGTACATAACTGTTTCTTATATATGTGTAAGTTTATTAGGTTTTATAGATTCATAAATGAATTATGAAATATTTTAATAGGGACACCACCGAACTAGTTTTAGAATATTTAGAACATCATCATAAGAGGTAAGTGTTGGAATAATTGATGGACCTGTTCATCAAACATTGAGAGGTACAACGAAACAGTTTCAAACTAAAAATAGGACTTTATTTGATAACTCATTGCTACCTACCAGATGGCTCTTTTTAAACAGTCACGTATACTGTTTGCACTATGTTTTTCGTACATGTGCGCCTGTTATGCATTTTGGAACTTGCAAACGTTTGAGATTTTCTAAAATTTACTTTATTATAGAATATCCTTATGAGTGCAATATCTTGTTAATTACACTAGACGACCGTTAATGAATTAAAGCTGTATTTACATTGGTAATTGTGAATGAAATTCTGCTTTTTCATAAAAAAGTCCAAAAGTTGTAAGGGGGTAACATGACGGCGAATGGGACTAAAGCTGGATGGTGTGACCTTCATCACAATTGAAGATCATATAAATCGTGTACCTCTGAGGTATAAGCCTAGTGAGCGTCCTTCAACAGAGGTGAGATAACGTGAACTGACAGGTAAACTTTTATCAAATCAGGACGCATGTGTCTTCAATAACGATGATGACGGAAGCTGTCGATATAGCAAAACACCCGGTTCTTCGAAATTACATAAACTTAAAACATAATATGTTACTTTACCGTTTCGTTGATTTTCCTGATGTAGCGAAACATTATTAGTGTGAATATAATGTGGTCCCTGACCTCGATTAGGTCTAATTCAATATTTTGAAAAGTTCACAAGAGAGACCCTCAGCTAATTGACTTCAGTATAGTAGTGAGACTACAATAATTAATGCTTAAAAGCAACGATGACGTTTCTATGTCAAGCACTCATGCCGAATTTAGTACTTGTACCAAAACATGTACTGACTATGGAGTATAGATCATCCCAATCAGCACTAAATACACACTTATATCAATATTCTACAAGCGTACGAGTATACCGGATTTAGTTGCCAACTTATAGATCAAGATCAGACGTCGAACTACTAAATCAGGATTCAAAATACATGACATACTGATGATATGTCAAAATAGTACGGAAGAAAAAACAAACTTAAAGCTGCATTTTCGAAAATGTTGGCAGTTGAGCTGCTCCACATGCTATAATTGGAACACAGGTACTGTCTAGGTAAGATACCGTGTTTACTTTTACAAACATATTTACTTATATTGTCTCACTGTTTTTCCTTCATTTCTTATCCGTTTGATATTCGGAAAGTACAAGCAGATACTGGCAGGAAACGTTATGATACGGGCTAAGTTTAGAATGCACTAGTAGGATACTTTTGATTCGGCTCCGTTTTGCGACACCCGGAAGGAAATATTAAATTTCAGACATGTTTGAAATAATCGCCAAAATGTTTCCATTCGCTCGTTCAGAAGCATGTCGGCTGGGGCGCTTATAGGATACGATCAGATCGTACACTATGCGGACGATGTATGGAACAGTCGGACCACATACGTATCATACGGACTAAAAAAGAGAAGAAAGTCTTACAGGACACAATACATACATAACAAACAGCCACCCGAACAGCACAGAAACAAGTCCTTTGTCAACACCCCCAAACACCCACAGACGCCAGCCCAAACATATGCAACATATAGAAGACACACAATGGCAAATAACAGACATAAAACTAGGATAAAGACAGGAGTACCGTCTTAGAACGGTCAGTGGCAAACACGCCACCTGGGATTTGAACCGGTTTAAGGGCGCCCAACCTCATTATTATCCCATCATCACCCCATCGGACGTGCAATGTAAATAAACGTTATCTCCGTCCGACTACTCTGCAACATCAGTGATGGAAAATCCAGTCGAAAATGTATGTAAAACATAGACATATAAAAACATTATTTACTGTTTTCGCCAGTCATCATTGTACTCAATAACTTGTCTGAAGTTCGGAATGGTGTAATATTGTATGTTGCATTATGCTTTTTACACTTATAATCCAAGATTGGATACATTAGTCTATTATCCATTCATTATTTTTTTCTATTTGCAAGTTTTTAACTGATAAACTATTAAAGACGTATCGATTAACCTTGGCAGTACAATAGTCTTTGAGTAATGCATCGCCATTAATATCAATTTCCGAATATATAGCTTTATGAAGGAATGGATAGGTAGATTTCATTATTTTATACCAATAGTTGGACTATTCTGATCTTTCTAACGATTTGAATGGGGAATCTTTCAAACTCAACCGTACACTGCGTTGTTACTTGTTCGTTCTTTTAGTCCAAATACTTTGTTTTAAATATTTAGTATGAACCTTCACAATTTCCGGGGCAGTGTAAACACCCCATATCCCCCCCCCCCCCATACTTAAAAATTGGAGCGGCCATGAATTCGATAAGTTTCTATTTTCGTTGTAATGAAGTGGCACAGTGTCAAATAGTAAATTCAATTAAACTAGGACTTTTATTAGCTAAAGAATGTATGCCTCTGCCTACAGCTACTACTAAAGTGATATAAACAAAAATGTTATGTGATGTGTGTGTGCATCACATGATCATATGTCAAATTGCGTATTGACAAGATGACGAAATCCCTTATTGGTCTAGTGATAGCTAATGATTCAAGACAATATTTCCGTAAATGGAAGTATAAAGCAATGATACACTTGTAATTGAGTCAAACATAATCATTGTGTAAAAGTAAACCTAAATCTGACTATCAAATGTTCCAGTATATCGAAACAGCGTGTTGATTTTACGAACTCTCTGTTGATTAAATGTGGTAGCAGTTATTTCCATTTTTGTCATACGAGGTGACTTTTATGCATGATCGTTAACTTGATTAAGTGCGTCATACTTTTTCAGTGTTATTAACCATATGAAGAGCATTTAATGCAGTTTCTTATTTTCAGTTTATTCATCTATGACTAGCTGTCGAAAGGGCTGGCTTGTATTCGAGGGCTTTTGCTATCTTTTCGGAAGTAATACATTTCGTTTTGTTGAGGCAGAAGTAAGTGACTGCGTCTACAAAGAGCTATACTAGTACAACAACAACTACTACTCCTACTATATTGCATCAGCAATTGTGTAGCAGATGTTTATTTAAGTCATTTTGGAAAATGGAACGTGTGCTCATAACAAGCCAGTACTCAACTTTACAACTTTTCAAAGCTCTTCATAATTGGTGTTACCTTTCTTCCAGATGATATTTTAATCATATTCTTTAATTGTGAATGAGTCTAAATATCGTATTTGGGGTAAATATCAACCCTTATGTTACCCACCAAAGGAAATTGTTTTTGTTTTATCATTTTAATTTATATAAAATTGTACAGTACCTCAACAGTTTATCAATTCAACGTATACCTTTCACGGACTCATATACAAATTTGGAGGTGCTATACAATGAAACATATTCATAATTAAGAGCATAAACTGAAAAGGAGTTACAGGGTTAACCCTTCTCTCCTGTTTGTTCTTGCTCGTTGGTGTGATAGTTTATGTGTATGGGCGTGTGTGTGTGTGTGTGTGTGTGTGTGTGTGTGTGCGAGCGCTCGCACGCACGTGTGTGGACGAAGAACTGTTTGCTATTTGGGTGGGCTGTTTGTTTTGTATGTGGTGTGTCCTGCAAGACCTTACTTTCTAGTTTTACAGAAGTGAAAGAAAGAGTAAAGGATAGGAAGAAAAAACATGGGTTTGCTTATTCATCTTCTGCTTGATTTAGTAACGTTCTCCATATACTTTTGTCACATTCGCTTTAAATGAGTCTGAGTGTCAAACAGCTGGAAATAAGTTTCGGCATCTGAATAAATTCAACTTGCTTGAAATTATTAGTAGAGCATCTACTAACAGGATAATGGTTAATGTCATAAAGACCACATGTAACCAGATCTGACTGACTTTAGCGAAACTTCTTCACTTCAGTTTTGCCTCCAGTAATATCAATGTAATTGTTCGCACAGATTGTTCTGAATAGCAAAATAATGCCACAGTAAAAGAGGAAACCGTTGTGAAAAAAATGCTTATATTTAGGTGAAGACAAACCTATACATTTAAGAATACAAATTTACCGAAACATATGAGCTTTACAGTCAGTAATTGGGGCCAATTGCCGTTTTCAACTATTATCCTTAATGCTCGATTTCCAAAATGCTTTCAAAGCCATTCAAACTATGTGTCTTCCATCCTGTTAGAAGATAGTCCTAGTTGTCATATACTTTCGTTGTGAATGCAACCAGGTTTGGCATATATTTGTTTGTCAATTTACGAGATCGGTACTGTAATACCGTCATAAGTACTTTGCAAGATTCGTTATACTTCTCCATTTCTTCGTCAGACTTTTAAAAGGTTATGACAGATTTGTGACACGACCCTACGGAAATTGTGGCTCAGTTTGGTGAATGTCTTTTTAGCAAGTGGCTAATGAAAGCCCCTTGCTTAAGTTATATACGGGTTTCTGAAAACACTCACCGCTCAACGACAACCCGAATAGCAACGGATGCAAGAGTTCCTCTAAAATATACAGAAGTGGAGGGCAAAAGAATTCGTATTTCTCTGGTTTAAGTTTGCAATCACGAATTCGGTACATACTGGAGACACTGTTTAAAGTTTTATTTTCTGAAACGACACGTAAAGGTGATTTTGACAAATTTAATCCTACACTTGATCACGCGGTGACCGCTTGGTGACCCCGTGGCGTCCTCATGAACAGTGTCGTGATATCTAAAATCAAAGTGCTGAACAGCACTGTAGGCCTTGGGCTTGAATTGAATAGTTTTAGTACATGGCTTTTGTACACCATACAATACATTTGCATGCATACATATAAACTCCAAAGACCCTATTGATCTGATAAGCTTACATTTTGAAAATAATTGTA
>JAULCE010110207.1:0-12450 GCA_032359355.1 Macoma nasuta | reverse complement strand
CACTGGGATTCCCACCGGGAAAATTGGTCAGGACCCGGTGGGAATCCCACCGTGAAAATTGGTCGGGATCCCAGTGGATCCCGGTGGGAATCCCACTGGGAATCCCACCGGGAAAATTGGTCGGGATCCCACTGGATCCCGGTGGGATTCCCACTGGGATTCCCACCGGGAAAATTGGTCAGGACCCGGTGGGAATCCCACCGTGAAAATTGGTCGGGATCCCAGTGGGAATCCCAGTGGGAATCCCACCCTCATCCCAGTCAAATTTTCAGAGGGGTTAAAAATAACTGGTATGGCCATCAAGGATACCCCTACGAAATTCAATCTTAAAGGAAAATTCACATGGATATGTTATAGAGAATATCAGCCATTATTTAATTTTGTAATCTATATTTATTATTCTTAACCGCCCTTATTTTATCATTCAATTTTGACACTATGTCTGTCCAAATCGTTTCCTTTTCTGTGTCGCTGCTTCCCACGTGGTATCGGCCGAATACATGACCTATAATAATGAAAGAAACAAAAAATGATTACTATTGAGAAAACCTATTTTTCTGATCGGAATATATTATCCGTTGTTGACGAATCAGGAAAGAATAGCTGACCATTTTTGCAAGGCACATTTTCAGAATATTTCTGCAGGCCTAAGGGTCTTTTTTATCAACACCCTTGTTAACCCTCATAACATACCAGACAGAAAAGGTGTGCAGTGATTTAATTTTTAAGAAATCACAGTCAGTACCTAGCTGTTCATAATATATACATATACGAATACGGGCCCTTGCCTCGCAGGCTCAATCATTCCGATTTAAGTGAGAAAGTTGTCATGACAGTTGCTTGCAAAGGTTTCGTCTCCAGTACTGGTTCAACCGGGAACAAAAGGTGACCGCCATGACCAATTTTTCTTTAAATCTTATACAATCAATAAACACAACCATTATTTGAAAGGACCTTGAACATTGTCAAAATCTAGTCAAGATTGATGCTAGTACATGTACACACATTTTCAGTCTACTGTATTGTAAGATAAATAGTGTTGTGATATGTTCTCAATATAAATTAAGTTCTAGGCCTAATTAATCAACAAAACTGTAAGCCTTGCCATGCAAGAGTGGTAGCATGGCAGACTCAGAATCCAACAGTTGCTGGTTCGAATTCCGGTCGGGGCATCAAAATTCTTTTTCAATTTTTATTTAGTCTCTCGTCTTTAGACTATGTGAGAAAGCAGTCAGTGAATTGGGAAAGAATGTTGTGTTTGTACTGGTGCGAGAAAACCAGGAAAACATGGGTAGGGTACACTGTCCGCTGTGATATAATCAATGATGTTAAACATGGTGTTAAGCCATAATCCTTTACTCCACACAAGCGCCTCTGCTACTGATGGCTAGTGAAAACATTGTAGGAAATGAAGCATTTGCTTGTAACGAGCAAATGCTCCATTTCCTACAATGATTTCAATAGAATTCAATAGAATGTCTTGCTCATTTTTTTTATATTTTTTCGAAAAATAGTTTCCGTTCGGATATGTCTAAAAAGAGCCTGTGTAGGAAAGGGTTAATAAAACAAAATTACCAAACCTCATAATAATCTTACTTCTTAGCGCCTTTCTTTTGTTGCTGTCCATTGCAACTTTCCCTTTTGACTGTCCGTACCAGGACAGTGTGGTACATTCCTCCTTATTTATGATTAGCTCTAGGAGCCCTAGTGCCAATTTAATGCTTGAACTGCTGGCTTTTTCAATGGCACTCAGTTTGTCCCCTTGAACTTTTATGCTGTACTGAGGTCTCCCCATGTATACAAGCTCTGTAAAAATAATGGACACTGTTACCAAGAGCACTGCTAATAGATGTCCAATGCCCATCTACAGCACCTTGATACTAAAACTATGATGTAAACTATATACAAGTATCTACAGTTGAACTTCGATAGGTAATTGTAATTGCAAATGACGGACGGATGAACAAGGTGCAAACCTATAGTCCCCCGGGAACCAGTGGGGGACTAACAAGTATTTCAAGTTTCAAAACAATGGCTTTGTTAGTTTGCATGTAAAGGACCTTAACCCAAAACTTAATCAAAACTCTGACTTAAAAAGGGGCATTAGTTTGACAAAATGCAGTCAAAGGATATGGAACTTGCCCCATCTTGTTGCTACTGTAATTGCTACTATGTCAGACAACTATATAAAGTGTCAAGGCTCTTGCTTGAATGGTTACTAAGAAAAAGTGGATTTTAACAAAATGCACTCAAGAGTTATGGAAGGTGCACTTCTTGTAGCTACTATGATGTCAGACAACTATAAGACATTTCAAAGCTCTACCTTGAATGTTTACCGAGAAAAAGTGGACTTTAACAAAAAAAATAACCGAAATTCTGACATAAAAAAGGGGCATAACTTATGCAAAATGCAGTCAAGAGTTATGGAACTTGCCCCATCTTGTTGCTACTATGATGTCAGACAACTGTAAGAAGTTTCAAAGCTCTACATTGAATGGTTACCGAGAAAAAGTGGACTTTCACAAACTAGAAATATCACTTAAGGTGATCAATACCCCCACACAGCAGCCTTTAGTAAATAAGGGCAATGTTTAACAATAAAAAGAACCAGAAAGGACAATAACTCTGTAATTAAGCAAATTAAAGTTATTGTTCTTGTACACAGCACTTCTTCTCATTGAGTTCTACCATTGTATGAAGTTATATGAAATTCTATCCAGTAGTTTTCAAGTTATGCTCCAGATAAGAATAAATAACAAAGGGCAATAACTCCATAATTAAGCAAATAAGAGTTATGGTTCTTGTTCACTGCACCTCCTGTCATTGCCCTCTACCAGTGTATGAAGTTTCATCACTCTAGCAGCATTAGTATTGGAGTTATGCTCCGGACAAAATAAAAATACAAAAAATAACAAAGGGGAATAACTCCTTTCAAAGAGCAAGCAGAGTTATGGTTCTTGTGCACTGCACTTCCCCTCATCAAGATGAATCTACATATGAAGTTTCATCAACCTAGCTACATTAGTATTGGAGTTATGCTCCGGACAAAATAAAAATACAAAAAATAACAAAGGGGAATGCTCCGGACAAATACTTGTAGACCAACCGCCGGACCGACCGACCGACCGACAGGGTGACTCCTATATACCCCCCCGTATAAAAACTTGACCGAAATTCTGACATAAAAAGGGGCATTACTTTGACAAAATGCATTCAAGAGTTATGAAACTTGCCCCATATTGTTGCTTCTATGATGTCTGACAACTATAAGAAGTTTCAAAGCTCTACCTTGAATGGTTACAGAGAAATATAGGACCTGTCACGAGTTGCCCTTTGAGATAAACTTTTCTGAAACACTTTTTTTTCTAGACGAGTTTCAGAATAGTTTATCTCAAAGGACAATGAGTGTCAGATTCTTTTTATCCCATAACTAAAACGCTGTTTTTTGTTTGTTTTACCCAACAATTGGACATAACGCGCCTGAATTAAGCGATCAGATTACTTCGGTGCTGTTCGCTACACCCTTTACATGACGCCATATCTTATCTTACACATGTTACATATAAGAAAATACTATCGCGTTATACTTACTCGGACACAAGTACTGTTATGTGATAAAAAGTGGACTTTAACCCTTTCCTCCACAGAAGCACCTTTTAGCATCTCTGTAACTGATGGCTATTGAAAACATTGTAGGAAATGAATCATTAGGTCGTAACGAGTAAATGCTCCATTTCCTACAATGTTTTCAATACAATTCAATACAAATTGGCATTTTCCTGTTGCCTAGATTATCATACTTTTCATCAATTGCTTTCCTTGTTGACTAGTCTAAAACTGGCTTGTGGGGGAAAGGTTTAACAAAAAAACTTAACCAAAAATACGATGATGACGAAAACATACTATTTCCAAAACACGTGTACAGTCAACATATTTTTTTCAGCAGTGGAGGAAAATAATCTTACCATCAACACAAACTTCCTCCAATGATTCAGGGGCACTGGGTGGATCCTCCTCCATTTCTTTAATAGCAAATAAATGTTGAATTATATTTCATCACATCATGGCTATACACATTTGAACAGTACTGGTATATCTTAAATCTGGCTCAAAATAAGCTCACTCTTGAAACTCTATATTGTGAACTAGACCTATCACTAAAGCTGAATAATACACACCTTGGTCCAAGAAAGGGCATAAACCAATCCACAAATCAAGTCGATGTTGATTTATTTACTCTGTCTAATTGTTTTTATGATTGTGGGATAGTTTAATAATTGTGCCAAAACATTTTGAATATGTTTTGGTTTAAGTACCCAGAAACTAGATATCAACCAAACCGAAATTTTACAGAAGGGAGTTATAGCTATAAATGAACAGCTCTTTTACCTTCTATCCCAGTATCATTAGAAGGTGTTGACCTTTCTGGTTGTTTGGGCACATTTGGTGGTGGGCTGGTAGGACTGTAAGTGGAAGGGTTAGCAGCTGGTGGTCTGACCTTACACAAAGAGCTAGTAACGTCAGATGGAGACAGATTCTGGAAAAGATAAATGGAGACCGAAAATACAGGGTACCCATCCCACGTGGTTTATGACATCCCTTTTGTTACACCGTCAAGTAGTTTTGGAGGAAAGCAACGCTCGATTCAATTTTTGAACGTGCTTCAATTTTTGAAAGTGCGATAAGTATCTTATTTCACACTCGATTTTGATAACATATGCCGCAGTCGAAGGAGAAGGTTTTAAAGGAGATGAAAAAAGAAAAAGTAAACATACGACATACAACAGACACCGGACGGAGACCAATCACAAAAGCTCACCTGAGCATACTCATGTGAGCTTAAAAACACCTTCATTCTTAGCAAATTCGACAATCGGTAAACATTATTAATCAAATATTGTTTGAAGGTCAAACAGTCTGAATCCGGATCAGACTCCGGGCATCTTGGAGTCTGATCCGGATCCAAACTATTTGCATACACAATTAAGGTCGCGATCGGCAATCATGTAAAATGTCACAGATATTCAAAGTCGTTTTACTCGTCTGTGGTGTAGTGTTTACGATCGAATGTCAGCGTTGTCTTTTTCGATGTGTGACAATATTTCAGACACGCCTTTCAAGTTTTATGTCGATGATTTCTGAAATATTGCACACTCCATGAAATTGACAAAACTATTTTTGATCATATTTAAGACGATGGTGATGTTTAATTAATATGGTTCGGGAAGTAAATTATACATTCCCTTTCATACCAAAATGGAGTCGGTAATTAGGACAAAGAACACGGTATCTGTTTTTTTAAAAAAATAATCCTATTCATTGTGTACTTTTAAAAATAATCCTATTCATTGTGTACTTTTGGTCATCCGAGTAGCAGGTTAACCGGTTAACCTTCATGTATCGGTTAGGGCTTCCGGTTAACCGGTTACCGCTTTAGTAACAGATAACATCCCTAGTATGTTTATTATACTAAATACCCAATACCCAAGGGCAAGATGTCTTGAGCATGTGCCCTACGATGCTGTTTTAATCCTACTTTTGTCAATCTCATTAACATAATCTTACACACAATCATTTATGAAAAGGTATCACAATAATTATAATTTATAACAAACATAGCACTGATTGGTTTTTTTAAATACAGTTTGCGTTTTATTGCCAATCATTGGTCAGACAATTTTAAAGCAAGAAAATGTAATTGATTATTGAACACAGGTACAGGTAATTACTTTGATCCTTGTATAAAAAGATACACTTTGAAATTACCTATCAAATTAATATCAACCCTACCTTGTATATACTTCTCAGGCATGACCTGCAATTAAAGAGCTGGGTTATGCGGTTTTGGGAATCCAGCACTTTTTCCAGGTTGTTCTCCATTTTCTTTATCTACAAAACATAATACATAATGCATCTGTGAGGTGCATGAGGTTAATAAACCCATCCCCATTACCTGGTCAACAAGTCTCATGGAGAACCTGAAATCTCTTGTTTGAGGCAAACATAAAAACATAAAACCTATCAACGAAATGTCAATGAAAAGAGATTACGATGATGACAGGACGAATAACAGGTCAGTGCCGTAGATGGAAAAAGTTTGGCTACAGAAGACGTTTTGGCTCGCTAAAGCTCGCCAAAAACCTGTCTTTCTACGCCTCACCAGATTAACTTTTCTACGACACTGACCTGTTATTCTCTATATTACAGTACTGAATGACCTTGACCTACTGAACTCAACAAAAATAGTGGCCATCTGTTAACTGTTTTTCTAAAACAAAAATAATTTTAACAACTTACTCTTTCCATTACAGGATCCACTCTTTCCATTTCAGGAACATTCCCCGCTTGGGGATCCAGGTCCTCTAGGAGTATCAGGGATGATTCCTGATTGGCCAGGGCCCGAGATGACAGTATCTCCCTGGTTTTCTTGGCCTTTGTTTGTTTTTCTGTTTTGCCTTTTTTAAGGATAAATTTTAAATGGAATTTGTTAAATGTAATTATTAACAATCATCTCTTTTTATATTCCTGAAGATCTCAAAGTTATATTATACAACAAAAGTAATGCAAGGTGGAGACAGATGATTAAAATACGTTTTCTATGTCAACATCCTGGAAATATTATAGAATATTAAGCCTGAAAAAAGGACCAGTCCTGAGAAATATCCTGCACACATTAGGCAATATAATTTTTAAATAGTCGGCCCTCATGGCACAGTAGTAGTGCGTCTAACTCCGCATCAAGCAGTTGCTGGTTCAAATACCAGTGGTGGCAAAGAAATTCTTATTGCATAAAAATAGTTATCAAAAATGGCTATTATGGCCGCCGTTGAGTCATTATCAGTACCCATAATGCATAAACCTATAATTACAGATTAATATGTTCTAACATGGTGAGGTATACAATAACAATAGGACCATGATGGTCCTATATTGCTCACCTGATTTAGTGGTACAAAAGAACCATTGCAACTAATCTTTGCATATTATAGACGTATAAGGAAAATCGACCCCGCCCCTGGCAGCCATGTTTTTTGACATATCATAATTCTTTGAAAAACTTTGGTAGAGGTCTACCCAAGCATCATTTCTGTGAAATAATTTTGAAAATGGACCAGTAACTTTGGAGAAGACGATTTTCAAAGTTAAGTTTTAATAGCCATATAAGGAAAACTAGTCATGCCCTTGTCGGCCTGTTTTTTGACATGTGAAAGTTTTTCACTTTCGTTGCCATGGCAACCAGAGCTCTTTATGGAATGGAATTATTTGAACAACTTTGAAAAGGGACCAAACAAGGAATATCCCAGCCAAGTTTAGTCAACTTCCATCTAGTGGTTCCAGAGATGTTGTTTAAAGTGTGAACATATGACGTACGCTGGACGGAGACCGATCACAATATCTCACCTGAGCATACTCAGGTGAGCTAAAAAGGTCAATATACGGCGGGCCATAAGGGCACACCTAGTGGCAAAATTGCCCTCGGGCAATTATGGCGCTAGGTGTGCCATTATGGCTAGGAGGCACACCCTAGCCGTATATTCACCTCCTAATACTGAATCTTTTACCTCCGACCCATGTGAGAAAGCAGTCCGTGGCTTGGCAATAATGTTTGCGATGATACTGGTTAATTGTTGATTGGTTTTTAATGCTGCTTTCAACAATTTTTCAGTTATTTTGCAGCGACAGTCATGGTCCCTAGGTTACAAATAGTACTAGGCTAGGATAAAGTGGACTCTCCACCATGACTGGAGAGGTAAGGAATAGAACCCTGGTGTCATGGGTGAGTGAAAGTCAGGAAGACATTGGTGGAAGGACTCTGCTGTGATGACCAATGATGTTAAAAGCAGCGTTAAACAGAATAAAGTGATTTTCAAATTTACCACTGACCAAGATTGAACTAACCTGTTTCAAGATCTGTTGTCATACCATGTGGACCATGTGGTGTGTCTCCCAGCCTCTGAAAGTCATTGAAAAAATTAATAATTACTTAACTTTGTATAACCGAACTTGCTGAAAACTTTTGCAGCCACAACAGTATCCAAGTTCAACTAGAATTCTGACCAAGTCAGGAAGGGCCCCATGAAATGGCAACTAATAGTGATTGCCATTTTGCAGACTCATGAAACTTGTCCCAAATGTGTGATTTGGCTGGTCAAATTAGCATGACAGGTTCTGCAAGAATGCATACACAATCCTATCAGTAACTCTGAAAAGTCTAAAAATATTGTTTCCAATACATCCCATCATCAAAAATGAAAATGAAAATGTCCCATAATAATAAGAAGAAATGTATGCACGTTAGATGAAAATCTGAAGAAAATCTGGTAAAATATGACTAAAGTTATAGCACTTAAAAGGAACATCCAATCAGAATATAGTATGCTAATTAAATATGCACGGAAGCTAATGGTAATAATGCTGTAATTGAAACATCCCATAAAAAATGTATGCACATTAGATGAAAATCTGGTAAAAAATGACAGTTATAGCACTTAAAGTGAACAGCCAATCAGAATACAGTATGCTAATTAAATATGAACGAAAGCTAACGGTAATAATGCTGTAGTTGAAACATGTCATAATTGTATATTTGGTAAAGTTTGACAGAGATCTGATGACATACTGAAGTTATGGAAGAAAAGGAAAAAACAGACAGACTGACAGACAGGGTGATCACTATAGGGCACCCACACTATTGTGTGGGGCCCTAATAACCAGCTAAGTCGCTAGTGATTGGATATTGCAATACAGGGATCACAGGTTCGATCCCCGGCATACCTGTTTCACTAATAGCTCTTATTTTTATTGCTGTAAATGAGCTGCTGTCACGAAATAACTGCATTATCATTGAAAGTGGCATAAAACACCAATAAACTCTCTCCAAATAAGAGGTTTCAAAGCTTGACAGGACTGTCAATACATGTTAAATCAAATGACATAAGGGTCATTATTTGAATAAAAAATGAGCAGACAACTAGTAACTTGATGCTACATGCAAAGCTCTCATACCTTCTTTGTCTTTTTTTTCTGCTAACGGTATCCATGGGTGACAGCAACGAGTCTAAAATGAAAAATAATTAGAAATGTGGGCATAGGACACGGATGCCCCCACTTCCGCTTTGTCAAAATTGTCATTTGTCACAACGTCAAGACCCATAACTCTGTAAAACATCATTGCATTTGGTGAAAATACCCAGGTGCACAAGTTTACATGCTGATTAATAAATTCCCAAGGTTTTATCATTCTAGCACTAATAGTTTCAGAGTTACATGCGACACAAACTCAAAATTCCATATTTTCACAACATCAAGGCCTATAACTCCGTAAATGTTCCTTGCGGTTGGATGAAAATACCCAGGTGCACAAGTTTACATGCTGATGAATAAATTCCCAAGGTTTTATCATTCTAGCAATAATAGTTTCAGAATTACTGCGAAACAAACTTAAAATTCCATATTTTCATAAAATCAAGGCCCATAAATTGTCAATATTAAGTTTGGTTGGATGCAAATACCCAGGTACACAAGTTCACACCCTGAATAATATATCCATGAAGTCTCAAGTCTGTAGTACAAATGCTTTTATAGTTATGCACGACACAAAGATATTTTTCAAGTCATTTTGCAAATAAAGGGCCGTAACTCCTAAATAACTGAAGTGATTTATATGGCTGTCGAACTTGATCAAGATATTATGGTCGCAAACATGTGTGTAAAGTTTGGTGAGAATTGGACAAATACTTTTCAAGAATTAAATCATACAAAATCTTCGGTACGTACGTACGGACAAGGGCAACCCTATATGCCGCCACTTTGTGGGGGCATAAAAACATGTTAATATAAACTTCAAAAGTATAATAGTTCCAAGCAAATACAGATGACGGATTAGCCTTCCTATGAAGTTTAGTGACAATCTACTTGTTGTGTTTGTAGAAGATCTATTAAAGGCACGGATGGACGGACGACAGACACAGGGTCATGATATAAGCACGCCTTCTGCCAGAGGAGCTGAAAACTATAGGATTGCTATTCCTTCTGACACAGTGGAGCTTTAAATTATTATTAGAAGGGACCATATATAATATTGATGGTTTAATACCTGATTGGTCACCATCACTATCAGTGTCCCCATCTGTCAGGTCTGTCGGCCCAGAGTCAAGTTTCTGAAAGAAATTAATTCAAAATATTTTTTAAATCTGACGTGAAATGAATACTTTTGACAATGTTTTAAGTTAGTCACTTTGCTGTAAATTCCAACTTGAAATCATGATAATGCCATCAATGACATGGAACAGAGCAATATAATTATATTCTTCTAAATGTTGACCAATAAAGACAGTATATTGGTTTGACTGAGTCGGTCACATTATTGATTTACCTATATGTGACATTCTCTGGGAAAAATGGCCCAATTTTGCCTAAAGTAACGATCCGGACGAGCCTTTGCAGAACGCACAAGCTCATCCGAATGAAGGCATTCTGCCTGCGGTAGATACATTAAAATTGATGGCGTACATCAGGCTCTGTACCTCTATTGTTTTAGTCAATGCCTTTACCTAACGCTCATACATTTGGGTCATTTTTCCCAGAGCGTCACATATTCATGAACTCTTCAACAAATACAATGATTCTGCAGCAGATGACTTGAGAAAAATTGCAAAAACTGGAAAAATCTCCATGAATTAAAGTTAATATTTTGGACAAACAGCACGGACAAGCTAAAAGTGGATGAACAGACACCACGGCCAAAAACAATATGTCACCCCAGAACGGGGAGACATAATAAGTAAGGAGAAATTGTGCAGAATGAGCAATTTAATTTTTGGCAACAATGTTTGCTGCGCACAATTATGTTCCATAGCTGTCCATACCCTTTTTGCAGTATGTTTTCTTTCTTCAACGCTGTCAGTCATCTGTTTTTCCCCTGTGATGTCTTTACTTTGATCTTAAAAGAAACTAGAACTATCACTAAAGCACTAATGTGATGATTAATACAATACCCCAACAGCAGCCTTTGATCGAAAAGGGCAATATTGAACAATTACAAGAAAAAAGTAAGAAAGGGAGACAACTCCATAATTATGTAAATTAGAGTTATGGTTCCTGTAAACTGCACTTTCTCCCATCGAGCTTAACCATTGTTTAAAGTTTTATTAAATTCCATCCAACAGTTTTCAAGATATGCTCCTGACAAGAAGAAGTAAAAAAGGGCAATAGCTCTGTAATTAGGCAAATAAGAGTTATGGTCCCTTTTCACTTCACTTTCTCTCATTGAGTTTTACCATGGTATGAAATTTAATGAAATTCCATCCAGTAGTTAAAAAGTAACAATGCAAACCCATTCAGTATTGGGAAGTCAATGACAAATCCATCTCAGTAACAAAAGCACTGCAGTGAGCAAAATTACGCCCATGACATTACACACTTTATGATAAGCAAGCCAAATATGAAATTTGGTTGGAATATGTCAAGTAGAAGTAAAGTTGTCACACAGAAACTGCAGTTTTGACATGAATGAAGTCCATAAAGGGGCATAACTTAAGGAAAAAATCATCAGAATGGAATTAAAATCAATAATTATCTACCCTGTTCTATAATATTTTTTTTTATAAAATTAGGTTGGAATATGTCAATAAGAACTATAGTTATCTTCTGGAAACAACATATTTTCAATAATCCAAGTCACTAAAGGGGCATAACTGCAGGAAAAATCATCGAACCGGACCCAAAATCAATAGGCTTCTTTCTTGTATGATAAAAAGCCAATTATGAAATTTGGTTGGCATACGTCAAGCAGAACTAAAGTAATCTTCCGGAAATGATTTTGAGCCGCCCGCCCGTCCGCTGTAGGGTTTCACATAATACGACCCGGCAATTCTGGCGTATAAAAAATGTAAACAAATGCTCCAATTAATTTATTAGTCAACTGATCATGACCAAAATCACAGGTGCACAAATTCATATGATGACAAATAAGTATACAACGTTTTAAAAAGATGATTTAAAAGATAATCAAGGTATGCTCCGGACAATGAGGACAGACAGACGGACGGACTTACCAACATTTTGGGTTTATGGGCTATTTGTTTAGAAAAAAGATTACATGGGAGACATAATTATTTGCTATATCTATTACCTTTAGCATGTATGTAAGCAATAAGTTGTTCCCGCATATCCTCCTTAGGATCCACCTGGGCCAATTCAATGTTGATGAATTCTCTTAAGGATTTCTCTTCCTTCTTAATGAATGCTTCCTGGTAGTTCTCTGCAATATGGATAATGGAACTATGATGTTTATCTACAACCGTTCAGTGCCAGAGTATATATATATATATATATATATATATATATGTAGTGTCATTTACTATTTTATCATATACAGTCAAACCTGTGAACAAAGGTCACCTTGGGGAAATCGAAAATCTGGCCGTTGTTCACAGGTGACCCTTGTTC
>JAULCE010110096.1:0-12450 GCA_032359355.1 Macoma nasuta | reverse complement strand
CTCCCTGGTGTGATTCATGTGCTAATTGTAGCACCCTAGCTCGTAAATTCTCTGGCACAACTATGCGAGTACCACGTTATTCTCCATTGTTCCGCACTGATAACGCTGATCGGATCTTGATGTTAGAGTTAAATTTATTAATTTTCGGCCACTTTTCATGTTTGATGCAGCAAATCTATTTGAGCTAAGGTCATGGCTTGAGGCACTGAGCTCTGGCACACAAAATTAATGTATTCTTCTGCCAGGTGAGAAATTTGATCCTCGCTCTCTTGAATGGGCGATCTTGATAGAATATCGGCAGCATTTAATTTGCCAGGCTGGTATTCCACTGTGAAGATGTAGCTTTGTAATTTAAGTAGCATGCGCTGAATTCTTACAGGCGGGTTGTGCATTGGCTTGAAATTGTTCATAAGTGGTTTGTGATCATTAATGACCTTGAAATTTAATCCATAGAGATAATCTCCAAATTTTTCAATTCCCCAAGTAACTGCAATGCATTCTCTTTCAATTTGGCTGTAGCTTCTTTCTACATCATTCAGATTTCTGCTTGCATATATCACATATATATCATATATAATGCAAATGACCACGTTTTTTTACAATCATTTCAAATAACATTTCGCGATTTCAAACATTCGTGTCCTGGGTGTCCTTTTCCTCTGCACCGGTAACAACTTTTAAATTTGGCGGGTGTAGGCGCTGATCTCGGTATGGTCCTCGGGTGATACAGTCGGCGTTGTGGTCTTGGTCTTGTCGGTGTCATACTCAGTTGTTGGATTTCGTCTTCTGTTCTAGTTTGTTGAGTAGCATACCGGTTATACTTCTGGTTTGTGAATTTGAACCTTGTCAAATGTCATTGATTCTTTATGGAGAAACTTCGTTTTTAATTCTTTCGATCTGCTTTTTTCCACGACTTGTTCACGGATCATTTCAGTTACAGAACCGTCTGGAAATTCACATGTCAGTGATAATTTCTTCAGCTTGACAATAAAATTATTTATTGTTTCAATCTCTTCTTGATTTGCCTGTCTGATGTTATGACGTTCATATGACACATTTTTCTTTGGCTTGAAGTAATTGGATATGGCGCCCTTGGTGTAATTGTAAGAATGTCCTTCATCAGAAAATGTTTCATAAATGTCTCGATTTTCCTCACCGGCTAGATGTAACATTAATGCCTTCTTTTGTTCATTTTTTTTGTGATTCTACTAGCAGCGATATAATACTCAAACCGCTTCATGTAATTGTCCCAGGAGCTTGTTAAGTTGATGTGGTGTTCTAGCACTTTAAATGGTCTTGGTGTTGGCAAATCTAACTTTGCTGTCATCTTGAGAGAATAGTCTTGAATTGTTCCTTTTTCACTATGTTTATATGTCCTTTAGCTTAGAGGTCTTGAAGTAAATCCTTTTTACACAAAGGTCTCGAATAAAGTATTGAATAATTCCTTTCAATACTTTTAAAAAGAAAAGGATCCCATCCTCGTCGCCAAATGAAATGTTCGTAAATAGCGGGACTAAAATGAAACACAAGTTGCTTTCTTGGTTACAAGATCTATTCTACAGACTCAGTGTAATACATTTAATACAACAATTAGTAGGCGGGGCTTATCAGTGGTTGCTAGAGCGGGGCTTCTGCTGGTCAGCAGTGCTATACATTACAACATATCTCCACTATAAGTACTAGAACAATCAAAAAATAAACTTTCGACCTGCATTCAGTTACCACATGTCTTAAAGGTTATCCATAAAGGCTCTTTAGGAGGAAGAATGAGATGGGTTTAACTGTATATTCACAAGACCAGATCTACCGCATTTGGGGCATTCCTTTGCCATATCACGATTATTACCGAAATGAAAAAAATAATAACACGTTTCCATCGTGTATCGAAGCTGAAGGATAGCGCTGGTAATATTGTATTGCGTAGATTCGCTTTGGTTTATGGTCGGTGTCACCGTGTAAAAAATGCGTTACATAAAGATCAACTCCAAAACCTTGCACAAGACGCTTTCGGATCACTCTAAGTATTCTACCAACTCAATAATTTCTCTTTATCATTATCGGAGGCAATTATACTTATATATGAAAAATCTATTGTTTTCCAAACGTGACTAAACTTTCAGCAAATCCTAAAACGGATTGTATCCAATTTTGATAACAAGTTTTTCGAGATTTAAGTGTTTGTTATTCAGACTTACTGCAGTTTTTAGAATATACATTGCTTATCTAAAAATTGAAAGCGCGCATGGATTGTAAATTTGTAATCAGATGAGTTGATCACAATTTATGTTGCATACACAGAAAAACAAGAGAAGGATCTCTCAGTTGTTGATGTTAACAATTAAAAACAGTGATTGCTGAATATTCGGTACTTGAACTGATCAGGGGAGATTAACCCCTTCAATGCAATTCTGTGCGTGCGCACTTGTTCCTCTGCTTTTTTCAAACTTCACAGATCAACTTTTTTACCAAAAAATTAAACCGAGTGTCAAACAGCTTGGATTCAAATCCGGATCTAAGCTGTTTGCATATTACAATTTCGTTCGGGGTAAACAGTAAAGGGGTTAAGGGACGTTAGGTATCATTGTGTTTAATGTGACCTCAAGCGGGATGCAATTTATTGTCAAATATTCCGGACTTATGCGTGTTTGCTTCATGATAAGATCTAAAGGATTATATTATTATTCAAAGTTACACTCGTAATACTATACGGTATTCGGACGTTTAATCGGGTTCCCGAGTACTCCGTTACATAATAACCTATAAAATATAAGCCTTTTCTTTCATAGACATGATGTCAATAGTTTTTAAAAGCCTGCCTACGCAATATTAATATAAAGCCCTTGTATGCATTCTTGAATTGAATATTTTTGCGCCGTGGGAATTTTATTAGTTCGTGTTGCAGCTTCGTTTACTGTATAAGAGTATATCATTAATTATAGGTTGTGTGTGTGATAAGGGCTGGACGGGAACCAACTGTGACGTGGACAAGGATGAGTGCAGGTCAATTGAAGGATTATGCAGAGCTGACCATGTTTGTAGAAATTTACCTGGGAGTTACAGTTGTGAATGTAGACCAGGCTTTCAAGAAATGACTGGCATTTGTATCGGTAAAATATGCATTCAATGAGTTCTTACATTAAGTTTAATATTCGATGAAGCAGAATCAAACGTGACGTTGGATCAGGTTAATGATATTCGTATTCGACACGCTTCAAAGTCAGTATCATTGTGCTCTTTATCACTAAAACAGTGTAGATCTTTATCGGACGTTGATCGAAACCTCTCGTCATACATGGTTTTTAACTATGTGACCCTGCAGAAACTCTAGTTTCCAAGCAATGTTCAATATGAAAAATTGAAGTTTATAAGATTAAAATTAAAACTATATTCTACATAACTGCGATTTATTTCTTTACAAATATTTTATTTATATGGTGGTCCTTAATCGTATCACGCTTTTGCTAAGAAGCATATCCACTGTATATAATTAACTTTTATAGTTTATGTTTGATATATACCTGTTCAGAAATAATGTTACCGTTTTCCGGTGATGATATCTCTCCTGCTTATACTAAACTTCTCTAGTTGAGATCTTTGTCTAACACAAATTTTCAATTTCAGATTTCAACATCAACTCTTATTGCTACTTAACTGATATAAGAATACCAGTGAAAATGGAAATTTTCATTGGCAGTCAAAACTTTAGTTCACTTGCTATACATGATTGAGATATTCAAAGTTGAAATAATGTGATTAAGCAATATCTTAGTGAAAGCTAAGCCGAGTGAAATTCTTTGCTTGCTTGATTTATCCTTTGTAAGAATGAACAGTAAAGTAGTAGTTTTAAACATGGTGACGTTATTTAAGAAAATGCCAAATAATACAAACATAACTTGATTACAATCGAATAATTTTGCTTTATGAATAGATGACAAATTAAATTCAGGTACCTGCAAAAATATAGTACATGTTTATAATATAACGGCCAAAACGCACGGTTATCATTTTCAGATGAGGACGAATGCTCTAAGACGGGAAGTCATCGCTGCACTCAGAAATGTATCAACACACTAGGGAGCTATCAATGCGCTTGTCAAAATGGATTTTTACAACATGGAGAGCTCTGTAAAGGTAACAATCTAGTCTGATTACTATTATTTTATATAATTCGAGCATATCTATCTAAGTTATAGACCCATAGATATACAGAAAGGTCTGAAAGAATAATATAAAAAAATCAAGTGTTACAGGTAGAAGGGACCTTTGTAAATAATTATTACTTGGAACAAATATAGTTCGTTTAGCTTTGCGCCGCCTGCTTCAATTGTCAAAGCAGAATAACAGCAGGGTCTCAAAAGCTTGGCTCCTGAAGAGAAATAGGACTTTTGTTGTGTCTCATCTGCGTTGAAATTGTTTACGAATAAATCTGCGATTTATCGTGGTTTGTCGAAAATTATAGTTTGTCTCATCTTTTCTCCACAGAAGCGCCTTTTAGCGCCTGTGTAACTGATGGCTATTGAAATCGTTGTAGGAAATGGAGAATTTGCTCAAAAAAACAAAATTTCAATTTCCTGCTTTGATTTCAATACAAATTCTGTAAAAGGGTGATCCTTCAAAAGCAAGAAAGCCAATTCATATAGAGAAAATTGCAGACTCGGTTTTATTGAGTCTGTTCATGAGTAGTAATTAAAGATAACTGTAGATGGAGCGTATTATTTGCGTTCTAAGTTAATTTGCATTCAGGGTAACACCTATCAATGTGTCCTCTGAACATATCGATGGGTTGGTGCAAAACTATTGTAACTCCTTCACAAATGTGCACCAAGACATTGATATGCTTATAGGTTGACTGCACTGTGTTCAGATAAAATTTTACTTTATTACATAATAGTTATAGTCCTGAATGAGCAAACGCAGTCTTTAAAAACCTTCACTGCTTACCCCCCAACCGTAGTGTCAAATGCAAACAGCTTAGGTCCGGATGAGACACCGGGTTACACTCGGCCAATATGTTTGCCAAAAATTTAAGTTAATCTGTGAAGTTTGAAAATGAAGCAGATTCAACATTGCGCATGCGCACAATTGCTTCCGGCAGTAAAGGAGTTAAAATTATGCTGTTTTTCTAGCCCTGACGTCATTTTCACGTGTTCCGATGTAGAACTGGAGATCACTAAAATCGCATTATGCCCCTTGATCTTATTTGGCTCATAAGAGAGACACGGGCAATAATCTATTTTAACCCTTTTCCTCCACAGAAGGGTCTTTGAGCGACTCTTATAACTGATGGCTCTTAACAACATTGTGAGGCATAAAGCAAATGCTTAATTTCCTACAGTTATGTCATACATAAATTCATACATAACACTTTACGTAAGCCTATATTTTTATGTTTTTCATTTTATTATTTCCTTGCATACAAGTTTTTAATAACCTGTGAATGAAAGGGTTAAAAATAACAATATATCATCGTCACTAGCTTTAAACAATATTCGTCAATTCCAAGGAGTATTATATACTTTTTGTCCTACTGTATGATGTAATACTTATAGGCGATTAGGGTGTGTGGAAATATATATTCCGTGGTTATATTACATGACTTTAGAAGTGCAATATCATTCCACGGAAGAATGCGTGCATATATTGACAGACACCACTAATAAGCTTTTTATTATATACCGAATAAAACATTGACTCACTAAAACAATTTTTTTTATAATGTTTTAATAATTCATTTCTTTTCATTTTTTCTTTCAATACAACAACTAATGATGATGTTGCTAGAGGAATGTCAGTCATAAAGAACGAAACAATGTACCCCTTCGCATATGGCATATGTTAAACCAATAAGAACATGGGAACATGTGTAATCCTGCTAGGTGGCGCTACGCAGTAAAACACGGGTCTGGGTAAAACGCTGAAAAAAATCGCTGTAAAAGTAGTTCCCAATATAGTTTACCGCTAAAAGGTGTCGGGGATTAAGGATAAGCGACGGTTGGGAATAGGAATATGACTTTTAATGGCTGAATGAACTTACCAAGAGAATGAGTATTTGTATTATTGAAAAAATAATTGCTGAATAAACTCTGAGTATTCTACTTAAATTGTAGAATAAGACCAAAATTATGGCACACATTTGAATAATAAAATAAATATCTAAATTATAAAATCTATTTACGGTTTGACGGCATATATGCTTTGAAGTCAGTTTGTGTTGTTATCATCCATTTCGTAACCTAATAAGATTGATTGTAGTTGATTGGAAATTATTCAACATAATTTGATTATCTGTGTTTGTGTGTCAAGATAGTTATGTTATCAACGGTATGTCACTTAAACAAACCGAAAAAGAAACACAATATTTTATTTTTTTAGATAACAGGTGAATAAATCTTTCAACAATGAAAAAAACAAATATACATGGAGTATGCATTTCTAAACACTATACCATTAGAAAAAACGTTGATCATATCAAAATGTTGCTTTTGAGGTCACTTTGGTAAATTTTGTACAGCCGCGAGACTACCGCAGAAAAAAACGAAATACCCTTAGCCCGCCGCTAAAATTGTCGTCTGCTAAAATTGTCATCTGCTTCAATTTTAAATGTTATTGGATTATCTTTAAAATTGTTGAAAATGTTGTCTGAGTGTCAGACAGCTTGGATCCCGATCAGACGCCGAGTTTCTTGGCGTCTGATCCGGATCCAACCTGTTTGAAAAACAAGAGGCCCATGAGGGCCTGTGCTCTACAGGCTTGATTTGTTTGATCATTATCAAATCAAAGCATGTATGTATGAGCAACAAAGGGATGATGAATAAGCAAACGTTTGGTGAAGATCGGAGAATAAATGCAGACTAGTGTTCACAAGCTATAATTATGCAATTTTGATAATTTCGAGGACCATAATCCAGTCATGCATGGACGGATCAGGCTGATTTTCGAAAAGAATCTTGCTTTTATTCGTATCTTATTACTGTATATGTTTGGTGAAGATCAGAAAAGAAATGGAGACATAATCGCGCAAACAAGCTGAATTATAGAAACTTTAACAGTTTCAATGGAGATAATCCAGTCGTGCATGGGTTGATCGTAGTGATTGTCAAAAGGAATCGAGCTGTCATAGATATCTAATTACTGCAAAAGTTTGGTGAAGATCGGATTCGAAATGAAGACTTTATGGCGTAAACACGCTGTATTTTAGCAATTTTTGACAATATTAGGGAGATAATCCAATCGTGCATGGGTCAATATTGCTGGTTTTTGCTGGCAGGAATTAAGCTGTCATAGATATCTAACAACTGTTAAAGTTTAGTACAGATCCGCAATGAAATAGAAACTTTATTACATAAACAAGCTGAATTATAGCAAAATTGGACCATTTCGGGGGCCATTATCCAGTCACGCCAGTTTGATTTTCAAAAGGAGCCAAACACTCATAGATATCTAACTACTGTGTAAGTTTTGTGTAGATCTAATAAGAAATAGGAACTTTATGGCGTAAGCAAGCCAAATAAAGCATTTTGACTAATTCAAGGGCCATACTCCAGTCATACATAGGCAAATCGTGGTTTTCAACAGGAACCGAGCTCTCATAGATATCTAACTACTGTATAAGTTAAATCAAAATACAATAAAAAGATTTTAGAGCATAAACCAACAATTGTTTACTGACACACAATTTTGACTAATTCAAGGGCCATAATTCAGTCATGCATGGGCAGATCTAGCTGTTTATCCAAAGGAACTGATATAAATTCAATATCTTACTACTGTTTAATCTAGATACGATCAAAACTAAAGACTGTAGAGCATAAACAAACAATTGTTTACGGACGCACGCACGCTAGCACGACGGACACCGCGTGACGACTTAACCTCACCGGCCTTTGGCCGGTAGAGCTTAAAACCACCAACATCACCATCACTCAATTGTTTTATATCCGGCTAGAAAGAGAATGAAGACCATCACAATGTTCTGACATATAAGCAGCAACATTATTAAGAAATGTGGAAAACAATAAAGGAGAAATATTTCACCTTAACGCACACCTACAACAGTAGCAAACGTGTCTGATACAACATTGTTAATCTTAACACATGGTTAAGCTTTACTTTATACATTATGTATGACTCTCAAAGCAATACCATCAATAAAATGGGTTTACAGTTTTCTCCACAGAGCAGTTATGTTTACACTATCAAAGGCTTGTAAGTAATCGATAAAAACAAAACATTTTCTTATTTGTCAAATAAATATCAATTGACACTTTTCAGTGAAAAAATTGGTCCACTGTATTATATCTATTACGAAGCCCTGCTTGTTCGTCAGCTAGAAGACGGGGTTTTTCCAAAGAAATATTTATCCTGTTATTCAACACAGATGTAAAAAGTTTGCCAAGTCAACTTAAAGTTATTATACCAAAGTAATTGTCTGGATTACCAGCATCCCCTTTTTTCTTATAAAAAGGCGAAATAACCCCAATGCATTTTATGTAACTATATTAAACAGCTTGCAGTAAAGCGGTAAAAATATATCTTTAGAATATTTAATGTATGCATTCAGTACGCTATCTTTAGTTAACTAGCTTTATTTTTTTCATCGGTTCTTTTTCAACTTGTTTTTCTTTTTCAGTAAGTGTAATAGGTTGATTTAAAACCTCATTATTAATAGAAATAAAGTTAATATCAAATGGATCAAATGCATCATTGGAATTATCATCACTAATATATCGAAATGTTCCTAGAATGCTTCAAGAGATACTTTTGTTAAAACTTATTTACATTCACCAGAATATTTATTCAGAAGACACTAGCTTAGCAATATTATTATAGTAATCCTTAAATTTGGCATTTAGAGTTTGTAATACATTTTACCTTTACTTTTCATTATGTGTAAATTATCTTGAGACCGAGTTTATCTGTTTTCTGTTTAGAATTATAATATTCTTTCTGCTAAGCTTTACATTCCGAATATAACCATTGTTTATGCATGGGTGTTAAAGTATTTACAATTATTAAGGTGGCTTGATTATGATAGTTATTTATGTGAAAGAGCATCTGAAAATAATTTCTCACCTATATATACCTGTTCTTGATAATATAAAGTAAAACTTATTGAAATCGACGGAGTATTTATTCTAAAACTGCATTTTTTCTGTAAAAAGGACAGTTAAATCAGATGTGTGTACAATTTTGTTGCTTACAAAGACCTTGATTGTCGCATGTAAGAATTTCTACTAGTAGTTCATATTACATTTATATCCATAATGATTGACTTTTTAATATTTGCAGAAATAGTGATTGTTTTACAAAGACTTCATTTTCTGAAAAACAATCCATCAAAATGCACATGTTTTGAAGTCATTCAGTCAATTATTAAGTGAAAAATGAGTGTAGAAAAACGTCTGATGTTTCACGGTCTAGATCTTTAGAAATATTCTATTCTAGAAATATTACTATTTTAAATGAAAACTCCTTCATGCAATTGCGGTTCATTTGAAATACATTTCATGTCAATTATAAAAAACCACATATTATTTATGTATTTGATATATAGAGAAGCAATCAATCTATCCTTTATGAGTTTTTTTCTAATTTATAAAAAAAAACAATCCCAACTTTTCGGGAAGCCTGCAAGCGACGATGTTTTTCTTTGTGGGCCTACCACTTATCGTGCATGTGGTACGTAAGAACACTCAGCAGCACATGTTTCATCCCACGTTCCTCAGCCCTACACCATACCACATGGCCAACGTTTTAATTTTATGTTTCATTGCTTATTTGATTGACGAATAAAGGCCAGTTCTGAATGAATATGCTTTACTAGTCCTTATAGCTGTTGAATGAAAGCATATAGTAGGGCGGAACAAGTAAATTTATCTTTAACTATTTCTGTAAACAATAAGTTGGAAAGTTACGGGCGAACTACACATATTCATTATATTGGTAATTTCCTTGATAGATGGACTGAAGATTTTATGATTCCTTGGCACAAGAAGGGTGGTCCAAATCGTGTAAATAATTATTGCGGAATAACGTTGCTAAGTGCCACAGGGATGCAGATAAAATATGCTTGGGCGGAAAGCGCTCAGGTTTATATAGAAGGCTTACTTAAGGGCTAAAAAATAGTTGATAATATTTGTGTACAACATGGACTAATTTTGCATATGTTATACAATAGAAAACAACTTGTTGGTGTTTTAATTGGTAGTATAAATATTAGATGTCTATGGTTTAAAATTGTTAAGTTAGGCATCCGTCGATATATCTTATAAATAATGCGTTTTATGTATAGCTCAGTCAATTCATTGGGTGAAACTTCATAACTAGTAGCGAAGAGTTCCAGTGTCTGTTGGGGGTGATGCAGGGTGAATATTTATCGCCGTCCCCGTATTCAATATATCTTAATTACATCGAATATATTTTCTTTCAAGTGACTTTGATGGTTTTGATGTTCACATGTTAAAAATTATCGAATGGCATTATGTTGATGCAGTTGTTTCGTTTGCTTAAAGACGTCTTAAGTTGCAGCACGACTTGAGTTTGCTATAAGAATATTTTACAAAATCGAAACTTATTGTAAATAAAAATGTATTATTTTCTAAAGAGGAGGTAGAAAACCTCAAACCTAAAATATTAATATAGGGATATGGAAATTAAGATTATTTATAAATTTAAATATTTAGGAATATTTTTTACACAAGGGAGTCATTTTCACAAGTATATGTGACATTTTCTGCCAAGTTATCAAAATAACAATGTATTTAAATAAATTCATTAATATATCGGTTAAAAATAATGTTATCTGTTTGATAACCCAAAATTACATTTTCTGCATTATATTAGTCTGGGCAAAAATGAAGCAAAGGATATATAGAGGGGACATTAGTACGCCAAATTTAAAAAATATCATAGCTATAAAAAGGTAATCACAACATGATTTTATTTACGGGGAACTGGGTAAAATATTATACCAGACAACAAGATAATTGAATTTGATAAAGTTTCGGGCAAATCTATTACACTTGGAAATAAATAGATACATATATAAATAATATTGTATTCAATTCAATCACTTACAATTGGTTTGTTCTAAGTTAGGAGGTTGTGAATATACAGCGTCATATTTGGACATATTCAAGTCGATTACAATCTCTGAAAATACTGGTTATCGGTTTGAAAATATCTTTCATACATTTAAGACTAATTTTTTTTTGTTTATTCAGTATGCATCAACCACATACTATACGAACAAGTTCTTGTTTAACAATATTAACTCTTTCACCGCCGAAGTCCCCTAAATGCGCCATTGAAAATAGTCCAGTAACAGATCTGACGCCGCCTTACAATGCGGCATCTGATCTGGGACATCACTATTTTGCAACAAATTTTAGTCCTGTATTAACAGTTTCGGAATATACAACAAATATTTAATCGTCTCTGTGATTTATTCCGCTGAGATATTTTATTTGAAAATAGTCCCAACCGACAATTTTAAATATGGCGCCGAAAAAGTTTTTCAGGTGTAGTTCAAACATTCAAAAATTCTGCGATATAATCTAGAACCGGTAGCATATTTTATTTCTGAGAGTATTGTGTTACAATATTAATATTCGTATACATCATGCTTTGTCTATGACTCTTGCATTTATGTTTGAAGATCCAAAAAGATTAATGTGATAGTATGATAATAACGATATCAAACTATAGCATATTCATTTTATAACCGTGCATCAAATATCATTATTAAAAAATGATGTCCTAAAGACCTCTCATAAACTTGAAAATAGACTTAATATCTATCTAAATGTAGTGTTTTGAAGATCAGTGTAAATCGCTAACATTTTAGAGTTTTTTCATCGTATGAACTATTTTCTAAAATGCCGGAATATTAATCAAATTGTTGAATGTAATGCTGTAACTAAGGTGTTGTCCTTAACCGTTTCATTGATAAATTAAAAACGGAAGCAAGAGATAAATCTATCTGAACAGGAAATAATAAGACAAAAAATTAATTGATCAGAAATTATCTTGCCAAAGCGGAAACGTATCTATTTTGCAGTCTTTTAAAGTGAAACTTACATAAAGATAAAATAGTAATTATACATAAGCAGGTTTGATCTGGTTACGTTGTTTGCTTGGTGTGTGTAAACGTTTATTATATCCCCCATTATATTATAACCCCGGTAATAATATTACAGTCTCATGTTAACCCCGGTAATAATATAATGCGTTTTTAAGTTAGCATATCACACCAAACTCGGCAGTAAAGGAAATAATAGTTAGCTTATATATGTACAGTGTGACGACGGTTTTTGAGTAACATAATCATGTTCAAAATCAAATTCAGATTTTAACCCTTAGCCTGCTGTTCGCGACTACGATGATAATTCAAAAGTTTGGATCCAGATCAGACGCCGAGTTACTCGGCATCTGATCTGGATCCAAGCTGTT
>JAULCE010109985.1:0-12451 GCA_032359355.1 Macoma nasuta | reverse complement strand
CTCCATATCTATTTTAGACTCATCTACAATGAAAGAATATGGTGATTAGGAGACATGTAGAGAAAAAAGAAAACATCAATTTTGAATAACTTTAAAAACATTGCGGAAAATGGAGCATTTGATCATCATGAGCAAATCGGGTGCTTAACGCAAGACTGTTGTAAATCCTTCTTTATCTATATGTACTTACTACAGTCTTGCGTTTACCAGTCGAAATGCTCTGTTTCAAATTAGGTTTTCAGTTTTCATCTGCTACAGCGGCGTGAAATCGCGCATCTATGGAGTAAATAGTTGATAATTGTTTCAAATTACGACGTTGGTGTCTGACAGGGATATGCACTGTTTGATATTAAACAGAGTCCAGAGTGTTACGTATATATGGCTCTGATGACGTGCTGGCCACTCGACGTCTCATCTAGATTTAAAGCAGAGTTAATTGAACAAACGGAAGTCCCAGATCAGACTTCGCCTTAAAAGGCGCTGATTGATCAGGGACTTCTCTGTTTTGCAACACAATTTATTCTAAATATTAGGATTTCGGGGTTTGAAGTTTTTATTCAACGATATCCAAAAGGTAATCAGGACAACATATTTACAATATAACGAGATACACAAAATAATATTTTAATAGAAACAACCGTGAACATGGAAAGAGTATACTTGTTTAACCAATTACTTGATAGTAACTCTTTCCCATGCAAACAGATTGGACTCACATTAACCAGCTCTTATATGAGCTGAAAGTTCAGAGTCCACCCTGTTTGCTTATATCGTGTTATATATATATAATTATTCTTCACTGTTTGCTATGATGATAAAACACGTTGCTTAGGTGTTTATATAAAAAATCAGTTAATTATGTATGGAGAGTGGACTCATTTATAACATATACAGAGGAAAGAGTTAATATCGGATAGTAAATAAGTACAACCACCATAACCATGAGGTAACTCTTTGAAACAAAACGTTGGCAGTTACATATCAGCTGTTGCCTACACTTTTAAACTCGAATATTAAACAGTTGATACTTGTCACTTTTCATTTTACTTGGCATAAGTTCATATCTATCGACAAACCGTACTGATAGAAACAACAAGAATAGTAAGTTTATCAATATAGTTTGTGTTATCTAAGCGTCATAAAAAGAGAAAGAATCACGTCCCCTACTGTTTTAAATGATTCTTGTCTCCCATAAGTAAGAAACTGTTTTGTATCTTTTAAAGTCTAGCAGAAATAGATCCTGCGTGCCAAATCCTGAACAAATTAGTGTGGATACTGGAGTATTTTGTCTATATGAAAACCAAAACTTGGAAATTCTTTCATTATAACCAAATGTGGAACAATGATTTGAAACATTATTCTAGGGAAACCAGATATATATTTTATTGCAAACTCACATAACAACCATATTTGGAGATAATCAAAACAGAAAACATCCAAAGCGGTTGCACTCTGTTTTGTTGGAGAAACGGGATATTTATGTAATGATAACTTCTCTGGCCAAGCTCATTTAGAGGTTTCCAGTGAACTGTACAATTGCGTTCCTAACTGTCAAGCGTTGATTATGCATGTAGTTTAACCCGTTCACTGCCCTACCCCGAGTGTAGTAACATATGCCAACAGCTTGAATCCGAATGACACGCCGAGTAACTCGACGCCTCATTTGGATCCAAGCTGTTTGACAATCGACCAATGGTGTTACCAAAGGTCGAGGGAGTGTGTTAAGTTTAAAGCTGAAGTAGAACAAATATTGCGCATGTGCACAACCTGCCCGGCAGTGAATGGGTTAAGGCATCCAATCTGTAATAGCCACCAAGTCAATCAAAAACATGCATATAACTTGATAAATTTAGCTGTAAAAATGTCAAACTATGGAATCCAATGTCCAAATTGACAAGTTATACAGGGACAGAAGTTCTTAAGAGCATCTCTCACTGATAATGTTGTTTTCATGAGTTATATCCCCTGAATTATTTTTTCTCCATTTGTCTATGGGGACGTTTAGATTTTTTATGAATTTGACAGAATCATCCAATGTAGTTTTCTACCGAAAGTTGTTCTCAAAAATCAATTTCAGATTCTCAACATCACAAAATATTTCAATGTAAACTTAAAAACAGAGTATCTCCCCACAATGTAATTAAACTTATAAAAAACCTCTCGGTGATATTTTATTTTATTTTTGAATATCTTTAAAGTGGCACAGTTTCATGAAAATACTACCATCCAGTGACAAGATATGAAATATGGCTATTCCAGATTTGAAACCTTAATTGGCTAATTGCCTCAATGCCCTGAATTAAATCTGTCTATCTATAAAGCCAAACAAAGAATGACAAATTCGTCACAACAGAGAACAAATATTCAACCAATATATACCTACAGATTGAAATGACAGTCGGGCTGCTGATGCGGCCACTGGATTGGTCTACATTGCCACCGACTCAATATCAAAACGAAGATGTCGAAATGCGAGAGTGTACATAACGCTATTGAAAATATTTCTTTTACAACACCATTAGTGTAATACATGTAGCTTGTTTCATTGCAACAAGAGATAACTGACTATTCTACAAACAAATAACACTATTTTCTTTCAGCCTACATGTAGCCTTTGTCAATCATATACTTGGGGGTAACGCTACTCTTTACCATCTAAAGCATTTTTCTCAATTGAATTTTCATAACATGAAATTAACGTTTTAATCTTAAAACTAGTGCATACACGGTACCTAATATATTGTACACTCAGCATTGTACAATCGGTTGTAAGCTTGAACTAAAACTTGGTGTTCATAAGTAAATAAACTGGGCACGAAAAAATACCAGAACCTGTCAGATTCTTATTAAAGGTTGCGTTATCTTAGCGCCATGTAAATGATAAAGAATTGCGATTTCTCCATAGTTTGAAGTGATCAATTATTGTCTTCAATAATGAAGAAATAATTTTGTATTTTTATAAGTCTAGCAGAAAAAGGTCCTGCGTGTCAAATAATACTAGGAGTGAAACTTTTTTCCGTTCCAATATTGCCATAGACATAGACAAAGTTTTATTTAAACTTTGAAACTTATACATACAAATACATATAAAACTACAATGTCTCGTTACATACATATATGACAATACAATCCATAAACAATGCACAACACGTGACTATAAAGTCATAAAGTACAAATAAATTACGTAAACAACACACAGAATACATTTGGTATTATATGTATACTCAATCACGTCTTCTGCTTTTAGAAACAAATTATTATCTCATATTATTCGAAATTAATTTTTGGTAATCTGTACTAAATTCAAAGTATTTGGATAATATAACACAAGTTCATATTTCAAAATCTATTAAGATGTTTTGAAGAATTTAAATGATTTTGGAGATTCTAAAGTTTGTGTTAGTGTTTTCAGAGTTATCATAACAGAATGGAGCACCAATTTTACTATAAAACATGTATATAAAGACTATACAGTATATTATAGAGACTACATTTTACCGGCAAAGGGCAAGTCTGAAAGAGACAACTATTGCCAATATCTATTCACCCAACTTCGTCCGAAAAGCGAACACGAAAGATAAGATTAGGAGATGAGAAAACACAAGAAACATATAAATGTCATGAGTTGTTACAACAGCGTTCGAAGTTCGTTAGTGCGACCAAATCCTATACTGATAACGTAATGCCCATTTTAAGTTCATGCACACTTTTGAAAGTGCCTTCTTACTGATAAGTAGAATCATGCATGAGTTTATTTGAATGTCACCTTTCTTAAACAGTTAAAATCATCATTTGGTGCCAAATTTTAAATTGCTGTATGCAAATTAGAATCTAATGTTGGTAAAAAATAAGAAATTAAAAACATCAACGGAATTTTAATTTGCAAATACCCCAATATGTTTTTGTAAATGTTGTGACAAACAGTAGAGTAACTGATCAGACGACGACTTCTAAAGGCAGCCTCTGATCTTGGACGCCCTTGTTTGGAATGGTACTGTAAGTAATTTATGGTTGTGAAAAGGTGAAGGTGGGACCCTCGTCTTATGATTGTCTAGTCCACTTGAAATAAGGAAATGTTACATAACAACAAATAACAAAAGAACAAAGAACAAGCAAACAAACATACACATGGTGGCACATACCGTCAGTTTAGTTTACAGTTTATTGTCAATTATGCATGAGTCCTGCTGATCGCAGGCAACAACAGCAAATGTCGGTCATACACTGAACATTGAACAACCATTGTGGCGAGTAAGCCAGGAGGCTCGACAAATATGACCGTATCCAAGTAAAGAATAGCCATCCAACCTCTATTATATAATCAGTACTTAAACGGAACATGATGTTAAACGGGTATGTACTCTTGTACAGTATCATGATGGCGTTTTGCATGCTACATGTAACGTTTGTAACGTTTGCTTTGCACGTCTACGCTTAAAACGTCCGAATTAACATTTCAAGGTCACATTTTAGCCATGGTGCTCTACGTTTGTCCACGTTGTTGCCAAGTTTTTGCAACGTTAATGTCACGTCGTATCCACGTTCTGCCACATGACTGCCACATTCCACAACGTAGCTAAACGTGACAGCCTAAACTTTACACTATGACTTGGATATTCGTTTGTTTATATATTGTTTAACATTACAATCCCTTTGCAACCTTACTCTTTTTTAGTTTTAATTGATAGCACGGTTTATGTGCATGCATACGACTGGTTAAGTTGCAATCACATCAGAGTGTCTATGCACATCTACGCGTATGCTAGTAATACTTAATAGTTCCTTTGCACGATAACAACTATATTGGTTGTGAATCACATCACAATTCAAATGTACTCCTAGTATTGTTTTAGTTGTGCATAATATCACAGTATTTATCCACGCTCAGTCTTACTTTAGTTTTAAATTAAATCACAGGTTTAACGCAACATAAGACATAAAGCTACATGAAGTCATTTTTCATTTTGTAGAGTTAGTGCATAATAAAGTATTTCGAACCTCACACCTCAATGTTTTAGTGATACGAAATGTTAATAGCTCTAAGTCTACTGACACCATAATGATTGACGAAATAGAACATATGAGTTTTGAAGAACATCGACGATATTTCGAAGCCACGTACGTGCCATTTAAAAAACGGCAGCTATTTGTTGTTAAATAAAACTTAACAATTGGTTTCGAGGAATAATTTCTCGTAGTCTTCAGCAATGCGATTGAGATCAACATCACGTAGCGCCCTGCTTATATCGTCATGAGATAGGCTAGGCTGTCGTTTATGAACTCTCCGCATCAGCTGATATTGACGTTCATCTATGGCGTGGTTCTCCTGCTTCGCTACATCAATCCAACTGTCAACGTTTCTGTAATCTACAGAAAATGAATCGAGAAAATAATATTGGCTGTGTCGATAAAACTCGTCGTGCGTGCAAGTTTGGCGAGATTTGTTGGACATGGTTAACAAAATGACACGTGCAGCCATTTTAACCCGTTGCTCTAAACTTTTGACGCCTCTATAGCAGATGGATATTGGAATATTGTGGGAAATGAGAATATGCACACATATTTTCAAACAATTTAAAGTTGTCTTTTTCCTTTCTTGAAAAAGAATTCCTATCCATCATATACTTTCATGGAGGATGAGCCTAAAATTGCATAAAGGGGTAACATTAGACCTTTGGATCGTTTTTCCAAATTGCTCGTGCATTTCTTTTCAATGACCAGTCGATATGGAAAAGCTACACATGAGGTACTTTCGGGCAAAACTTCGGCCAACAGAGACGCCAAATCCAATAAACGTAGTCGTTTTATCTGTTTTTTATTCACCGGGTGTAACTGTTCAGTTTTTCTACCATGGGTGGGTTTTCAATACTGGTCACACGCTATATTCAATTTATGTGACCACTACAGTAAAAAAGACACCCTATTAATATGTAATTACCGCAATATATCCAATGCAACCTTTAACCTCATCTACAGGGATAGGATCAAATGAAATGGGAGAATATCTAGAAGAAAAGAAACCCCAATTTTTATTGGTTTCCAAAAGCAATGTCGGAAGTTTTCCATTTCCAACAGTGTTTTCAAATGGCAACTGCTGCAAAAGCACACAACTGCCTAACGTTTTAATAATGGGTAAGACCCATTCAAAAGAAGTTATGTATCGATTTCCAAGGTAAATTTACGTCATAAAAATACATTACAACATCTAAATTGCCCTATACACAGACATAAATGTTATATTGTCCCCACAACACTTGCGGCGGTTTGCCTTTATATAATTTCGATTCGAAAATACCAATTTCAACAATAGCAAAACTGTTGGTTGATTATAAAATAATTTATAGACCAGAGCCGTACATGTTTTGCATTTTGCTCGCGTTCAAAACAAAAGTAAAATGAAAGAAACTCATGTGTAGATCTTACTCTTTTTTGCGCAAATGGCAGTTGCAACCAGTCAAAGATAAACTATTTAAGAGAAAAGAAAAAGCAAATAAATATTCAACATTTGTGTTCTGAATCCCTTATCACAGAGTTTATTGTGTCGCAAAAGTTCAAGTGCTAGATCCGTTTATATTCGTGATTGCAGATTTTGCATTGGGGCATTAATTGTGTCACTCAGGAATGCCCCTCAACAACACTGGTCTTGTAAAAGCGAAACTTAAACTTACCAGCAAGTGAGCGAAAGAACTGGTTGAAATCGTTCGGCGATATGTTGGCTAAAAACCTGAACGGTTTTCCCCAGACTTAAAAAAGAAAAGAAAGTCAATAAATAAGTTTAAGCCCTATCATAACAAATATTAAAATCATTTCACTTTTTGCAAAGTCCTAATTACGTTTGAAAATAATGGATAATGCTCTTTTGAGTATAACCATTTGTACATGTAAATATGAACATCTAGATACGCCAAGCTTTCTTAACAATGCTCTGTACGACCATTTCAATTGTGCTGACTAAAGTTCGCGGAATGTCCAAGATTCGTTCTCCGGCAGCGGTACAACGAATAGCGTGAAAAAATAATACTAGTAAGAAAGGCGAAAGACGCTACGTATTCACCCGTACTGCAAACTCCGAACCATAGTGTCATTTGCAAACAGCTTAGATCCGGATGATTGGTTGACACTAGACCATTATTTTTGCCAAAAAAAGCTAATCTGTGAAGTTTGAAAATGAAGCAGACGAAATATTGCGCATGCGCATAATTGTTTCAGGCAGTGAAGGGGTTTACGAAGGGAAGCGATAAACCTTGTTGATTCACACTCGCTCACTATGGTCAGAGTTCTTGCCATAACCATAACGAAATTCATAGCTTAAAACGTTTTAAACGATGCTTTTATGTCATGCCATACGGAATGATTTCATAACTAAAATGCAAAACGGCTGTCACCTTTGACCTAAACTTAAACATCTAGCTTTCATATACTAATGTTACTGCATACCATTTCTATCTGAAGATGAAACAACGTTGGGTTTTCTTGGTCGATTAATCTGCGAAGCATCATGAATGTCCGAACCACTTCTGTCGCTTGCGAGAGAATTTTTTGATTCCGAAGTTCTCAAGGCGTCTGCTGCTGTATCATGTTTTTCAGCATATTTAGTTGCGTTCTTGTCATCCGGATTTCTTAAGTCGGCGTTCTGATGTTCCGGAACCAGTGCGTCGTCTCCTCTTGTATCCCTTTGTCCAGTAGACTCTGGTGCGTTCTGGTCTTGTTGAACTCTTGCACTAGCATAATTGCCAGGCTGCTGAAATATCTGAAACATGTAATTGTATTTTTCTTTGATAGTAAAGAGTCTAACATTGATAGTGTAGTGCAAGATAGGTCAGCGCTTTCCCCCACAGAAGTGCCGTTTAGCGCCTCTGTAACTGATGGCTATTAAAACATTTAAGGAAATGGAGCATATTCTCGTAACGAGCAAATACTCCATTTCCTATAATGATTTCATTATAATTCAAAAATGGCATTTTGCTTTGTCCTAAGTTTCATATTTTCCATCAGATTCTTTCTTTGTGGATAAGTCTTTAACTCCTTCACAGCATGCGCAATATTTCGTCTGCTTCATTTTCATACTTCACAGATTGACTTAATTGAGGCAAAAATATTGACCGAGTGTCAAACACCTTGGATCCGGATGAGACACCGAGTTACTCGGCGTCTCATTCGGATCTTAACTGTTTGCATATGACACTTATGGTTCGGGGTAGGCAGTTAAGTGGTTAAATAGCTTGTGGGGAAAAGGGTTAACAGAACCTTGTTTTTGCGTACTTTTCAAATAACATGAATAATTAATACTGGTCAGTTTTTAAGATTTATCATTATGAAATAACGCGATATGGCAATAGAAAAATGAAACCGGTGTCGAATTTTGCAATTTCAGGGTTTTTGTGTGTTATTTAGAATGTAAAACTATCACAGATTACATTTATGAAGCAACCGAACAAACTACAGGCGTCATCTACAAATAAGGCCTTGGCGGCTTTCACTAATAAAACATCTCGCGCTGAGATTTTGTTTATTCTGAAATTTTCGCATTCAGTTTTTTTAACTTAACTTGATTGCCACTGATTAAGGCCTTGGACTGCCGGTGTAAATTCCAATTTTGCACCGATTAGCAAACTTTTAGTGCAAAGTCGAATGTTAAATTTCATCAAGATATGAACTGGAAATGGCTCCATGGTAGGCATTAACAGGTGCCAGTCTTCTTCACCAGTTTTCTTCTATATTTATCTTCTAATGAATATGTATAAGTTCATGAAGGCAAAAAGGTTATTTTCATAACAATACATAACAAACCCAACGTCTCAGCTCAAATTTGATACTAGTTTGGCTATGTTATCTCTTAATTTGACAAAATATTATTGACTTGTTGATATACCTGTCAGTGACTCTGAACTGTTTGGTTGCTATGTTAAACCTGAAATGTCCTATGTATATGTTGGAAATATTTGGTTTTGTCTGCGAACATTGGATTGTTGTTTCGGTAGACAATGTCGAACAATTTTTAATGCATGAGTATTGTTTAAGGGACGGGGTGTAGCACGGTTAGCCTTTCAAGTACACACATAAACATTGTAACTGTTATGTTGTTACATTATCATGAGACTTAATTTAGGTTCAAACTTTGTTTTACGCGTCTGATCTGCACTATTTGCAATCTCAATTACGTGAAAAAACTAAACTCCAAAACATGTTAATACCTGCAAGTTGTTGAAGCCATTTATCATTTGAACACTGTGCAAACGCTTATCTTCTGAACTTATAGGAGATGTGCCACGGAGACTGTTTTCTTCAGTTTCGTCGGGATTCGGTAACTGTAGTCTGTTAACGGCTTCAATCACAGTGTTGCTATGGAGGCGTTTATCATCTTCTCCTATAGGACATGTGCCAAGATGAATCTCAGTTCTTAGTTGCGAATCGGTCTGATTATCCGATAGACGCATTGTACAAGTCTGTATAGATACCATGACTCCAACATATAAACAAACATATTAAAAGAGATATACATGTATGTATATAAATATTTACTTACTGGGTTTATCCTTTTCAATACAGTCAAACCGTTTTATGAGGCCATCATGGCGACTATTAATTACTGGTTGTCGCTCAATGCAGACCAAAGGTAATGCAAAAAGTTCTCAAATGAGCTTTCTGCATTACTTTTGTTTTGCGATCACTTGTCTTGAAATCACTTAACTACTTGGGTTTGAACGGTAGCTTACTACAGTTCGACTGTACTAGGAATGGTCACAATGGGGATGAAAGTAATATCTTATTATGTTTTACAAACAGTTTGAATCCAGACCAGGTCTAATAATTTATATCCATATTGTTTGACAGCCAGATATTATTTTGCATATTTCCCACCTAAGTCTTTTTATGAAATAAATTGATATGAAATACATGTATCATCACATAGTACAGTGATTACGTAGTGCTTAAAGGGTTGAGTAACCCAAGTTAGAAACACTACACTACGGTACAGCTCCAAAGTATTAAGTAATTAAAATCAAATGTCTGTTAAAACCCGTAATTACGAGCTAAGCTCTATGCATACTAAACATGTGCTGGGTTTCTTTATGGTACTCTTAATACAGACCGTTTAACGCTCAGATTGTTATATTGAAGAGAAAGAGTATGATGTTTATAAGATAACGCAAAGACGATAAGAAACAGAAGTACAGTCGATTTATGATAATACTGACCGTTCCATCACGTGTCGCCACCATATCTGCACCGTTTCCGCAAGCATCTGCGATAGAATCATCGTTAGCATCGGTGTTAGCATCGACGTTAGCATGGCAGTCGCTCGATTGAATTGTATCTTCATATTGATCTCGGTCTCCAGTAGGTATTAAAGGTGTGCGTTCTATTACATTGTCTAGCTGAGTCCCAGTTTGAGATTCGACATCCGATGTCCCCTGATTGCCTCGTTTCTGGCAACCCATTCTTCGACGAAAATATCCTATGGTTGTTGATATACCAAAGCATATGGCAACAAAACTTCCGATAGCAATGAGCGCTATTGCAACCGGGGGTAATCCTACAAGAGAAGAGATGCATTTAGGCTTTTGCAGACTCCAGTGAAAAATGATTTGATATTTTGTATTTGGAAGGGAGGCAACCAATAATATGAAGCGTTGGTTTGGTGAATCTATCATAGTTGTCTCTCTTATGAAATTATCAATCCTTTACCTATTACTCATGACCTATAGTAATTGCAAACAGCTTGGATTCAGCTAAGACGTCTATCCAACTTGCTTTGCACTTTGACTGTCGTTTCACACAATTCCAAGTGTATTGGACAATACATAGAATAACAGCAGACCACAATTTTAGTATCCCACGCTTATAGCAGTTGGCTCATGTTAAAGGAACTTGTCTATGAGGCTCATGCGTAATGCAAACATGAAAGACCCCACACGACAAAACATATCATAAGCAACACAATGCGTTTGCATCGTTGCCACAAGTAACATTTTGTCGGTGTCGTTCTAAAAGGACGTAAGTGCCATTTTTACAAATAGCACTTATATTTCTTTTAAACGACACAGGCCAATTCGGTGTTGATGTATCCGATGAGAAACGGTGGCGGGAACTTGGAACATGCCGTCGTTTTCAAATTAACCCATTACTCCATAGATACGCCACTTGACGTCAATGTCAAAATATAACGGTGCTATAGTACGGACACATTTATTTAACATATTAAACAATATTTTAACGACTATATATGTATATATCATCTAATTGTGTGGTTTGTTTTCATGAAATCATGGTATCAAATCACATTAAAAAGTAACGGTTGCATTTGGTTTTGTGTCTAATACGTTAAGGGTAATCTGCATTCTGAAATCAACATGTCAGTGAAAATTTTTCCATATTGTAAAAGTCATTCTGTACAAATATAATATATAAAATAGTCATATATCTGTTCCATGGCATAATTTACGTTAGTTACAATGTAACGAGACCACAAGTGATGAATAACAAGCATTCTTTTGATGTAAACTGACCTTGATGTTTCTCCAAATTTAGTGACAATTTTCTCTGAAACTGTAAGGCTACTTTAACTTTCATGAATTAGTTCATTTTTATAAAAAAACAATCCAATAAAAGCAATACGTCCATTTTCCATAAGCACATGAAATCCAACACAGCACACTAATGGCCATCTATTTTGAAAAACATTCACTGGTATAGTGTACACAAATGGTCATTTAACAAGTTTGTGTCACATAATGATTTTCTTCTTTTTATTTGGTAGAAATTATTGATATTCACATTGTTATACATATTTATTTAAATTTCAATATATTCATCTCTCTTGTATTGTATGAGACACTTATATATACTTTTCATAAGAAAATGCGTCACAACTGACCTACCATACCGCATGGTAGCTTCCCCAGGTAAAAAGCATGCAAGTCATTCTGAGCCTTTTATACAGAAAAAACATTTTAATTTGTGTTGGATTTCATGTATTTATGGAAAATGGACATATTACTGTCGTTGCCCGGTTAACTGTCCGGTAAATGAAAACATTGCACATAGACTTGCCCATAACACAGGTAAGATTTGAGCCGGTTGCTTATTCCACATGAAACAATAATGTATGTGGAAGGAAAACGGAAGAAAGTCCTAAAAGCGTAAATGGTAAAGGCGTTTGACAACTTTGCCCCACGATTGCTGGATTGCTGGTTCAAATCCTGACAAAGAAAGTAACTTTTTTGTCCTTTCATTTTTGCTTTGAGTGATTTGAGACAATTTTGACAATCGTTTCTTTAGTATTTTTACACTTTTACATTGGTATTCCAATTTTAGATATTCCATTGTTCATTAATGATAATTTATAGTTCACCCTAGTTTGTAAGCCAATTATCGTCCGGAGATTTTCAAATTTTTGCTCGAATAAGTTTCATATAAGATCACGTCTGTCCCAATAAGTTGTATATTA
>JAULCE010109984.1:0-20134 GCA_032359355.1 Macoma nasuta | reverse complement strand
TTTATGAATACGGCCCCAGGGGACATGAAATGAAACCTTGTTCATCTGTCGGCATCAAGAAAGAAACGAGGGCAAGTATTTACATAAAAGGAAATCTAATAATCATTTAAGTTCGAATGATTTTGATACATTTGCTTTAAATCTGATTAAAAGTGTAAAGAATATCTTCATGCCATTGATATGAAGAAATGTAGAATGAGCTTAGTTTGATTTCGAATCTCTTTACATAGTTTGATCATTGAAAAGTGCAAACATTTAAATATACCGCGAGAAAATAGATACTAATTTCTGTCTGGTTTTGTCCTTGTGTGTCTTCTATATGTAGCGTATGTTTGGACTAGCGTGTATATGTGTGTGCACGCATTTGTGAATGTGTTGAGAAAGCTCTTGTGTCTGTGCTGTACGGGTTGCTGTTTGTTTTGTTATGTGGTTTGTCCTGCAAGACCTTCAAAATGTTTCATCACCTTTCATTGTTATGACTTATGTCTTCATCGGCAAATATTTTGTAAAATAAAAACTATAAAATTCTTAAGTTTATTTTTTTATGTTACTTATAGCGAATTTTGACTCTCTCAAATTGATACAATAAGTCGTACTTCGCCCCGAGTATTCACACTGTTCAACGACAAAATGTGTTTACCATTTACCAATATTTATTACAAGTAATGATAACCTATAAATCTTCATAAACATGTCCATTTAAAAAAATGCATGTTTCACCGCACTAGTGTATTATTTACAGTAGCCAAAATGTGTTTACTGTCATTTAAATAAACATATAAGAAATTGTTTCTCACATGATTACTTTTCATGCGTATATGTTTTCAATAAGGATATTTATAAAAAAATACATTATATGATTAAGAAATTTTATACTAACAATTACGTGTTATGTTAGGTTTCTGGCGTATATATCAATAAAAGTAGAATATAAATCATGCAAGCTATGTCAAATACACCTTACATAATCCACACCTTAAAGCTAACGTACCCTATGGGAAGCATTTACTAGAATACATACCTATGCTATTAAAGCAGCCAAACAAGTAAATTACCACAAGGGTATGTCAAAGATGGTAAGTGAGCTAAGATTAAAAGTCTATTACACTGACAATAATCATACTGGCTAACTTGTAGCGAAGCAAAATAATAATAAAGATAAATGATTACGCTAAAATTCGTAAAAATGTAGTGTACAAGTCACTAAAATAGCAAATTACTACTTTTACACCGACAATACAAACATTCAATGTCGGCGGAAAAATAGGAATATTTTTGATAAAAAAATGAAGCTATCATATTGGTAAGAGAATGTTTGCCGGTGGTGGAAATGGTCATCTCGTTGACTGGTCAAAAATAATGATAAAAGATCCACGACTTGTCATTTTATCTTAATGTCATACAGGTATCTTATTATCTTACACAAATTTAAGGAAATTATGTTACAAGAATAATTTCCAAAACTATATCATACGTTTTCAAAACTTTATTTCTGTCATAATTTACAAAATTGAATCGCGTTGACTTGTTGCTATATTTTAAACAAAAGGGACATGTTTTAAATACAGTTATTGATTAAATTCATATCGTAAAAACGCGTGCAATTCTATTCCGGTAATAGGTAAAAGATATTAGCAAAAACATCCATCTAGAAAAGGTAAAGTTATTCAGACTACCAACACCATTGTCTAATAGGGAGGGAAACAAATTAAACCTGAAATCCTTACCGGAACTGAATTTGAGGCGAATTGAATATATATAACAGTTTTCGAGGAGGTATGGCGTACACACCGGTTCAATGCTGCATTTAACTGCATGGTGCTCGTTATAAACACTACTCTATTTTTATTTTCTATTCTACATTGGCTTATCATAACACAGGTTTAGAGATAAAAAAGGTAAGAAACTAGCATTTTCAGAGGCTGTTCTATTAACGTCATTCTCAGAACAATTACTATCATAAAACCATGAGTAGTTTTAGAAATTATAATCATGACCCTTTAAACCCCATTTCATCTTTCCATAGAAATATTTTGATATATATTGCTCTAGCTAAAATATTAAATAAATCTTAAGGACAGCAGACGGATTGTTTCGGATGTTTAAAAAGGTAATGCTATAAAATAATCGCAATAAGTTTCCGGCCTGACTTTAACTAAATGTCTTCAACTAGATATTGCTAAGATATCGCTTAATTTCTTGATATTAAATTAACTTTATTACTGCGTTTGCATTGTGTTACTTTTTCTTCTTCCAATCAAAGTTTAGTTACCGTGGCAATACAATTAAGGTCGATATCTGAAGTTGGAAACCTGAATTTGAGCATAATCTCAGCTCGAGAATGTTAGTTAAGGCCGGGTCTGTTGCTTAGAACTTGAAGCCAAACCACTCCAATCACCTGCATGCAGTCGGCATAAAGGTAATAAACGCTGTAAGAGGTTAAAATATTGTTCAGTCACAGGGTGACTCGGTGTCATAACCGGGTCTGTACATTTTTAGATTCTGATTAAATGTTAATATATATATGGCACAAAATGTAAACATTTGATTTCGTTTTATAAAGGACGGTCCAATCTGCTTGTTCAGGTTTAACTCTTTCCTAAAAAAACGCATTTTAGCGTTTCTGTAACTGATGGCTATAGAAAACATTGCAGGGAATGGAGCATTTGCTCGTAAGGAGCAAATGCTTCATTTCCAACAAGAATTTCGATACAATTAAAAAAAGACAATTTTCTATGGCCAAGATTATCATAATTTGCATGAGATTATTTCCTATTGGATTAGTGCCAAACTTGTAGAGGACAGGGTTTATAATTTCTTTAAGATGCAAGAATACTGTCGGTGGTATCAAGAATAAGAGTGTCGGATTTGTTTTATCTCTATAGGTACCATGGAACCTTGGCTAAGAGTTGTATTCTGTTTCGCATATTGGATTCAGATGCAGCAATGCCTAATTATGGATGTCGAACAGCAAGGTTTTATCGAAACGCTTCTAGAAAGTTACGACAAAAGCCTATCATTTCCGGAAAATTTCTATACACTGTTAGGCCTTATTTGCCCATCATCGGTCTATTGTCAAAAAATTAATAGCAGTGAATCTGGAATGGACAACCTTGATTTCTGGGGCACTGATGGTGCAACGTTGCCAGACCTGGCAAACTTCTCAACATCATTCTCCTATAACCAGACAGGTGTTATTGACGAAGCTCGCAACATTCTCAAAATGAATTCCCGTAAGGTGCAAGCCTGTTGCTCACCATGTTCCTGTGAGGATGACTGTGTAGAGAGACACAATTGTTGTCCGGCGATGGCGAACAATTTCAATGAAACGCATCACGTTCAACCTAAAAGTCAGATAATTCAAGAATGCGTGCCTGCTGATATAACCTCATATCTCCATACATTTAATTTCTTACAGTTGTCAACCGGAGAAGCATACTTTATGGTAACTAACTGTTTCTCGACGAATGTTAACGAAGAAACTGCTATGAAATGCAGACAGCCTGATCCTGAACAAGAGAAAGAAACAAAACCAGTGTACTCAGCCTCGACAGGAAAAATTTACAAGAACGAGTATTGTGCTAGCTGTAATGATGATACTCAAGTGACGCCATGGAGTACGGAATTTATAATTGACAAGAGGGTTTCATTAACAGGACCATATAATTTACCGGCTTCCCCGGAAGAAATATACTCAAAGGTAATTCGTTCGCAAAAGATGGTTAGTATTGTCTACAAACCTCCCGCAAATATGCTTGAAAACAAAACAAAATTTGATTGTTTTTTTGCAGAAAATGACCTTTTCTCTGACGAAAATTGTAATGCAAACACTGACTTCGACAATGAATACAGGTTCTTTTTCCAGCAAACCTGTAAATATCGACAACATCCATTCTATTCCGGACCACATGGATACGAAAATGTATTCTGCTTCCTCTGTCAACGACCAATTTATGGACCGAAGGACTACTGCAGCTCTGAAACTAAAGGGAGTGGTGTCTCCTTTACTGCACTATTGAGGGATAAACGATTCAATTCCGATTTCCGATCGGATAATGGTATCGATTTGAAAAATGAGCCCTGTAACTGTACAGCATATTTCGACGATAAAAAGGTATGTTATTAGATTTAAAGTTTATTTAACCCTTAGCCTGCCTCGGCTACGATGGTTATTCAAACAGCTTGGATCCAGACCAGACGCCAAGTTACTCGGTGTCTGGTCTCGATCCAAGCTGCTTGACATTCGAACAATAGGTTTACCACTTTTGAAGAAAACTGGACAATATCTACGGATTGAAGCAGATGATAATTTGAGTAGACGATAATTCTCATAGCAGGCTAAGGGTTAAGCCGTTAGGCGGCAATATATGTGTCTCAGCTGCAACCAGATATGCCCTGCATTTTGTAATAGTTAGTTGTATAGTTTTACATAAAAGGGAATATTTATGCTGATTGATGGAACGTTCTCCATTTATTTGAATGAGTCTAGGTTATTTAAAATGTTTACCTAGAAGTGTTGTGGGTGTATGCATTCCCCAAATAAAAGGCGTATGTTTTCTATTTGCATTCCGCAAAAGTCGTACAGAATACTTGTTTTAATCTTATATTTCAATAACATTGTATTCGTTGGAATTAAACGCATTACACATTCATATTGAGAGTTTCGTCGTCGTTTTGTTTCTATGGTTGGTTTAAATTTATTTTGGTATTTTTTTCTTGTGTATTTCTAGATAATCTAGTTCTGTTCTCCACTTAGCTTGTGATGCAATTTTACATTGTCCCAAGCTATTTATTTGGTGGTCACACACAGTTGTTTGGTTTGTTTAGTACTCAATACTATATGTAGTAATCTTGTCTGTATATGATTAGTTATGCGTTCATTTTTAATCTCGTCTTTCCACTTCGATGATAAGTTTGATACCATTTATTTATAGTGTATGGTTTCTTTATTTGATAGATTGAAAATAATAGCCAAATATTGGAAGGAATGAAACTGATTTATCCTGTAGTCAAAAAATGACTTCGATAAAATACCATTAGATCACCAATCTTTAAAAATACATGCATAGGTTTGTTTCCGACAAGGACATCTATTATTCCGTATAACGTGTTTGCTAATTATTATTGTTTCTGTTTTCCTGACATCTGTCCATGATAAGATAATTTGTTTTAAGAATAGGTTGTCCTTGAATAGACTAATAATATCTGTATTCAGTTCACATTCAAGTAGTAGCATTCCTTCATACTTTGCGAGTTTTGTGTATTTATTTGTTTCCATTGAACTTTTATATCGTTATCATCAAACGTTTTATCCATCTATATTTAAATAAATTAATAAAATAGTTTAATTGTATCATATGTAATTTTCCTTCTTCATATGGTTGTAATAAATGTTTTTTACATGATGTATCTGGTTCAGAGTCTCAGACAAAGTAAAACATTAAATCTGATAGTTTTTATAATTTCGTCCGACTGTGTTTCTTGCATGCTAAGTGGGTATAAATGTTTTAGAAGCACAAACGTTTTAATAACAGTGATTCTGCCTAAGAAAGTCAATTTTCTAGGCTGCCATTTTGTCAAAATAGATTTAAAATACTCCATGGTTTATTTAAGATATTAATAGTATTGGTGTGTTTTGTTGAACATATTCTTAGAACTTTGCATTTTGATGATTTAAGTCTCAATCCCAAAACAAAGCTAAAGATTTCTAGAACATTTATCAAATTTATCAACGAACTTTCAGTACCGTCTGTAATAAAGTTGCATCATCAGCGAAATAAGTTCTCTTTAATTTCTATTCTTTCTATGGTAATACCTTTAATACCATTATTGTTTGCTATTTCAAATGATAGTAATTTGATGCAGATAATAAAATAATATGGCGAAATGTGGCATCCTTGTCTAACTCCTCTTTTAACGGGGAAGTACTCAGTCACGTGACCATTATTTAATGTTGCATTTTGGTGATTGGAATAAAACATTTTTATAGACAGCTTTAACTATACAAAAGCAGTATTGTCATGCCCGTATTTCATTCTCAGTATTGTTATATGTTCTAATCCTTCGAGATCATGAATGTCAACACGTTTAGTTTTGAAAATTGAATACCGCTTAAGTCGGTGCTAAGGGGCGTGAGTAGTGTTGCATCTTGAATTACTTCTCATGAACAGACTCAATCAAACCGAGTCTGAAATTTTCCCTATATGAATTAGCTGTCTTGATTTGGAAGGATCTTCCTTTTACATAATTTATTGACTTACCTTCTTATCCGCACCCACCGTATACACATCTTCCAAGTCTGAGCATTGTCAATAGAAATCCAACATGTAGATATTAACCCTTTTCTCCGCAGGCTATTTTAACACACATACATACATTGTTTAAAAGGCTGAATATCTTAGAACAAAGAACTTTTCAGTTTTAAAATGGTTTAGAAAACAAGGTAAGAAATTAAGCATATTCGTCTTATCTTGTAATGTTAAAAAATAAAAAAGCGTTGCTGTGAAGTAATGGGTTAAATAAAGAACAGTTTTGACAAACCGCAAATTGAAAGAAGCATCATCTGGAGACATCATCCGTAGTAATAAAAGCCAAACTATCATTACATGTTCGTGCATTTTAGTCTGTTTGAACTGAAATTACTATTCACGCATATCTATAGATGATTTCCTGCAAACTCATTTCCCACGAGTTTTCCGTCTGGTGAACATAGCCACAAGCTAAATAAGACCTAAACTTATCGGAAACAATTCACCGAACACAATATCCAATGCTTATGACTGATAATATTTAACCTATTCAGTGCCGGAAGCATTTCTGCGCATGCGCAATATTTCGCCTGTTTCATTTTTGAACTTCACAGACTAACCTTTATTTTGGCAGAAATATTTGCCGAGTGTCTCGGATCCGGATGAAGCACCAAATTATTCGGCCTCTCATCCGGTTCTAAGCTGTTTGCATATGACGCTATGGTTCAGGGTAGGGTTAAGGTTTCCTCTTTTTGTGTTCATGTTTTTGTTTCAGAAGAGTTGCCGCCAGTTGATTTGCCCGCCAGGGGAAGTCTTTGTCGACTGCACATGCAGAGTATTTCTCCAAGACATTGCAGACATGCCTGTGAAGATATTTGTAGAAATTGTACCAGAGGGTGAACGGTTTGGAATTCAGGCTGGTAAATTACTCTATGATAAACCCGATAAGAAAGGTATAACAGCAATTGTTAATAAACTAAAGAAGACAGTCTCAAACTTCGGCCAGCTGAAGATTGTGGCGTCTGTTCTGTTCCGTGAAATCAACAGCGCAAAAAGGTTACCGTTTAAGCTTGTCAACTTTATCCTCGCCACATTTCCGAACATTTCCGATGATAAGAAAGCAATTAAAAAACTGTTCAACGCACTAAATTCAGGCATATCTGTACGCACCCTTGGGACATCCATGAAGATTGCACTTGGACGTATTATGAGCAGCACTGATCTACGCATAGCTACAAAGACCCGGTTTTACAACAGTTCCGGTTATTATAATGCTGTGTTGGAGCGAATATGGCCAGATTATCAACCCACAAAAAAAGATTTCCCCCATGAAGGCGTGTTTGCATCAACGTTAAGTAAACTGCTCTATTGTATGCGCGTAAGGTTAGAAGCCAATGAGATGGGGCTATTGCAGAATAACTCTAGGACAGTGGGTCTGACGCAGACATATGTGAGTTATGTTTTCTGGGAAGAGGACGAGAGCATGTGTGTCGAGGATTTTAAAACAGCGTTCATACTTAACAGCTCAATGAAGCTACGAATCGAAGATGTAATATCTGGATGGTCTTGTGTATGGCTCATTTTAACTCTTTACTCGTTTGAGGCGTCCTTTCACACATCTTTTTCATACGATCATTGAAAACATTATGGGAACTGGGGCATTTGCTCGTAACGAACAAAACGATCAAAATGATTAATTTTTGGTAACACTCTGAGCCAGACTTTCTGTTCGATATTTATAACATCAGTGTTATTATGTAGATATTACTTACTTGCAACTCAGTAAAGGAAAAGGTTAAACGTGTGCTTATAGTATATGGCCAGCGTCATGCGAAACGGAACACGGACATTGCAAACATCAAAGACCCAAATAAACTGCCACGTCAGAGGCCCTTTCTCGTGTAAAAATATTTTTGTATAGTTCCAGTAAACTATCCTTGATACATATTTTGTTTTCTTGTTTGTTCCTTATTATTTTATGCCCCCAAACATGTATTTTGGGGCTAATAGTGATTGAGCTGTGCGCATGCGCGCGCGCACGTGTGTGTGTGCGTGCGCGTGTGTTTGTGTGTGAGTCCCTCCGTACGAAAACTGCTTGTCCGGAGCATATTTCCTCTACCACATCAGCTAGGGAAACTAACTTCAATATTACGTTTTCTGTTTTTCGCCGAATTGTTACCTTATTTTACATATAAATAGGTCGAAATATCTTGAATTTACATTGTTGCTGCATATTTCGTTTTTCGCTGTTTAGGGCAAGAGCTGCACACTACGTTGGCGAAGCGTGTAGTCAAAACCAATTCTGTAATTTCAGAATTAATGTTAAAACTATATTTTGTCTCGGGAGGAGTGGAACATGATTATATCGGACCTCTTCTTGGAACTCTAAGATTTACTTCGCTGCAGTATTGAAACAAATTCAGTTGAAGATTTTGCCGCTTTAGCTCCAATTCGTTGTCGGTTCGTTTGATGTTAAACATAGTGACACAGTGGGCCAAAATTCTCAGAAACCATACAATGCGTTTTATAAAGAACATCCTGCATTTTCATAATTTTAATCGATTGGTAAACTAAATTCAACAGAAAACGATTATATCAATTCGAATCGCCTCCGATTGTCGGTTCCTGTTCGTTTGAGATTCCAGTTTCAATTATATTAATTTGTGTATTGTATATCTGAATGTTGTTACATCTATATCACTGATTTTATAAATGAAGTCTATGGGAATACACTAAATAGTATAATAAACAAACGTTTTACATATCACATTTCGCAATAACTGCTGCAATGTTTTCATGCAGAAAGCCAAATATCGTGCACTATTTTGAGACTTCAGAATTTGAACTGGTCACAGACGATGTTTTGAAACAACTGCTTATGGTTTATTTTCATTTAAGCATGACGCCGTAAGCTTTACATACTTAATTGTTTGTGTTATTTATAGAGATTGTACATTTTCTAGAGTTTATATAAAAGTCAAATAGTTTGGGAATCATTCTTATAGAAATTAACCGAAATTACTGGCCTTTAACCTCGGCCCGCTAAAGATCGTTGCTCCAGTTCTGCTCCGTGAAGTCTCGAGCTCATAAAGTATACTGTTTAAGTTTTTCAACGTCATCCTTACCAATTTTCCGACATTTCCGATATTAAGAAAGTGGTAAAAGACTGTTAAAACACCATTTAGATATATCCGTAGATAACATTGGAACACCCATGGTGATTGTACTTGAACATATTATGATCAACTTGCAATCATGAGCCGGTTTTATAAAAGTTCTGCTTATTAAGATTTTGTGTTGGAACGACTATTGCCAGATAATCAACTCACAACACATTAGTTCACCCATGCAGGTATGTCTGTACCAACATTAAGTAAACTGATCTACTGTATGCGTGGACTGTTGGAAGTGGGCGAGGTTGAGTCTTTACAGAATTGACTCTGGCGAAGCCATATCTGAGTGAAGTGTCCTGGGAAGAGGACGAGATCATGCGTCTTGAGAATTTTGAAACGGCGGCTATCCCGAACTGTTAGTTAGAGCTACGAATCGCATATACACTGTCTGAATGGTTTGGAATATGGCTCAGTCTAATAATGTTATCCTAGTCAACCGCCCTTTCGCAATTATGCTGCAGACGTGTATGGAAAACATTGTTGGAAATGAGGCATTTGCTTGTAATAAAACAAATTAAAAAGTGTAGTATTCCTTTGTCTATGTTAACTTCCTTTTTATTAGATTAGTTTCGTCTGAAGAAGTCTAACATGAGGATGTGTATTAAAGGGATTAGCATATTGTTTTCATTTTGAGCAAAAGTGTATGTTCGATATTGACAACTTATATCATTAGTATTATGTTGAAGTAACGCACTTGCAAACATTGCACAACTACATGTATAGGTAATTCGGATTACCATTTCCAACAGCGAAGATCCATATCAAACACTATATTTCGAAAACGACGATTTGTTAAGTATTTACATCATTGAGGTTCCGATGTGATGTAATAAAACAAGCCAATGTCAATCGCCACTATCTAACGGTATTGCTTTAACAAATTCGGCGCCAATGTCGCAGGAAGACACCATTGCAAATAATGTATTTCCAGATCAAATATTACTCATTTACTACGATAACCTTAACTTCGTTCCTCATAGCGCATGCTTCAAGTTTTCCACCACGTCTCAGCATCACATTTCCAAAACCACAACTCTCTTTAGTGGAGGTATCTGCTTGATATTGAACTATTTTCTGCACACGCTACTTTTATACTAATCCACAACGAAATAATCTGATGAAAAGTATGAAAATCTAGCAAAAAGAAAAATGCAATCGTTGATTTTAATGTATTGAAATCATTGTAGAGCATTTGCTCGTTACTCAACAGTTACTGAGGCGCTAACTGGCACGTCAACGGAGAACAACCAGATAATAAGGTGACCCCATACTCTATTTTCTAACTTGCTCTATTTCTTTCCACTTCCTTTCTTCACTCACTTACTTACTCTTTATAGTTTTTATCATATATCTCACTCGTTTCAGATTACCTCTTTGTATAGTGTCAATGTTTTATCCTTCATATATGATTTGTTTTTCTTGTTCATTCCTTTTTATTATTTTTATTGTGTGTATTTGTCATATACACTGTAATTTATTTGGCCATTTTATGCATTTGCTTACTCCTAAAGATACCGATATTTAGCCCAGTCGTTACCTTATGCTACTTTGTTTTACTTCAATATCGACATACGACGAAAATTATTGCCATTGTCTCTGCGTAATTTGTTTTCTGTTTTGTTGGGGAAAGGCTGTTCACTTAGTTTGCAGAATTGTTACCCAACCCAGTTTCTGTAATATCTGAAATGAAATAAGTTCAAACTATACTTTGTCTTGGGAGGAGCATATAGTGTGAAACATACTTATAACTGATTTTGCCTATGTAATCCAAACTTTACCACACTATAGTACCTAACTAATTATATTGACGATCTAACTAGTTGCGTTTTGATCGCGGGCGTTTATTATGGTTAATTATAGTGCACAAATCGGATAAAACCCAGAAACCGCACGGTACGCTTTATAAAGGTTGCCATGCTGTTTGTAACCTAGAATCGCCAAAAGCAACTATGTAAACAAACACTTTTGGTGAAAGTCAAACATTCCATTAGTTGTTTCGGGCGATTTTAGGTTATACCAGTTTGTTTTTCAAAATCTAACTCGCCTACATTCTAGATTATGTTTTAGTTCCAAATTATCCGTAAAGTTTATTACTGACACTGCTTTGGTTTCTGAGTTTCGATGAGAATGCGGAAATCCATTGTTTTGACTCGCCCTGTATTAATTAGACATAATTAAGACTAAACAAATGTGCATTGTACTTCATTTCAGCCTAGTCAATGTAGATATGCTTAGTTTTTCAAATATCCAACAGAGAAAGTGGCATTTGGCCATTCAACCTTTTAATGCAAGGACAGACCAATGTTGAGTTTGACAAACCCTTAAATGTTCAATACTTTTACAAAGTAAGGCGTAAATGGCGTTCGAACTTCAAAACTGATGTCATTGTTGCATTTGACAGGTTTAGAAACATACCTGACAAGGAACAAATTTACTTAATCGAATCTAGCCTTCAACAGCGACAGTTTATTGCTTGTATATACAAGAATAGGTTCTTTGATGACAGTTGCAATATATCACTTTAATGGCACTTAAACATATTTAAGGCGCAATACGACGTACACGTATTGCATAAACATGCACTTTACAATTCGCAACCCTTTCGCCGCAAAATTTGAAATTGCCGGTTATAACTGACTTGGTATGAAAAGTTTTAACGAATCAAATAGCATCTTTGACTTTCAGAAATCCTTTTAATCGTAATACATTTTGCTGCAAAAAAGTGATTTCCCCGATCGGACGCCGCTGTTGAAGACGGCGTCTGATCTTGGACTACAGCTTTTAAATAATATCGAGATGAGTTTCCTATGGCGGTGAAAAAAAATGTTGACGCATAGGGGAACCAACAACTTAAATTTTCAGCTTTATATAGCTTCACTTTTATTACATAGTGCACGTCTCTAGTATTTATGGCATATTTCGCCGGTTTTGTTTACATAACTCGGTCTAAACAGACATAAATGATCTATTAACAAAATGGCACATACGCCTATTAACAACGATACCGTCAATTGTATAACAAAACAGGCATATCTTATGTCATTACGTAGGTTTGTTCCAGCACCTCCGCCGAGTCGTTTGATGATAAACGAACTTCCATGCGAGAACGTCATAAATTTGCCTCGGCAAATCTAAAGAGAACTCCGCAGTTATGATGTGTTTTGGGCAGTGTAGATGAATGTAATTTCAGAGACAGTATGTTTGTGTATATTCGAGGTACCGATGGTCAAGACATGACTTTGTCATGGTATCAAAAGTGTTGTTGTACGGGTTTTATAATGCCTTTGATTATGTTATATGAAACATCGTCTAAATGTTAGCTATGCTTGCTGCTTACATTATCCTAGTTTTATTTCTTCAACAAATTGTACCAAACTTACCATTTAAGCAAATAAGACCTTTCGAAACTTTGGAATAAAAAAATAATACTGTCTTCAAATATTACGTTACTGCCATTTATGCAAATTAAACTTAAATGACATTCGAATACATAGGCAGTGTTTCTTCAAAATACATAGGATTGACAAATGACATATACGTGGCTTTTAAGGATAACCGACACGATCTTTCAGGGAACATTCATCCATAGATATATAAGAGAACATAAACCTAATTAGTGTTATCTAAAATATATGTTTTGTTAAACCACTAAATTTTAACTAAATTGGTTGAGTTTGTTTTACATTTGACGAGTAAAGGTTAAAGTCCTTAAGGCTCTCGTCAGCTCAACTAGAAAATGTGTCCATAGGACACAGATGCCCCCACATCAGCTTTGTCAAAATAATGCCATATCTTCACAAAATAAAGGCAGATAACTACGTAAATATTAATTTCGGGTGGATAAAAATACCCAGGTGCACTTGTTCACACCCTGAATAATATATCCATAAAGTTTCAAGTCTGTAGTTCAAACGCTTTTTTGAGTTATGCGTGACACAAACTTTCCGGGACGGACGGACGTACGGACGTACGGACGGACAAAGGCAAACATATATGCCCCCCCCTCCTTTAGTGGTGGGGACATAAAATAATACAATCGTCGGTATTCATTAAAAACACGAACAGTGATGTCTCGTTAAATTTCAAGTGATATATTGTATTGAAAACACTGCAAAACCTGATCAGAGGGATCCTAAAAATGAAATATGCAACCAGTATGCCATTATCGGATGGCAAGCGTTCCGGTTTAATGGATTCCGAATCAACAATACATCAATGTATGTGCTATTTTCTAAAAACGGAACATACGTAGTTTGAGAAGAGCACCGATAATTTGTTTGAATCACGTAAATGTCATTTGCAAACAATGCAGGTACGGGTTGTTTAAAAACACCGTCAATTATATATTAATCTATGTTATAAAATCTACCAATTTGGCAAAAGGCACTTAGCCTCATTTGGAAAACTATATCAACACACGTAAATACCATTCTGGCAAACGACACTTAGATATGATAGGCGGTCTTAAGAAGCCAGGTACATCTATGTTTTAATAACACAGGCACATACCGTCAATTAAGTGCGAAAAACAAGATAACTGCATATAGAATAAGAAGGCTGTATCTTGTTTTTACACCAAAGTGACGAATTACGTATCTTCACAAGAAGGCCGACGATATTAAGAAACTACGTTTACATTCGGTAAAATGGTATTGCTTTATATAACGGCTTGCTAGCAATAAAGACAAAATATCGTAGACTCGAAAGGACATTAAACCTATTCCTCCACAGAAGCGCTTTTGAGCGCCCCTCTGATTGCTATTGAAAACATTGTAGGAAATTGAGCATTTGCTCGATACTACAATGATTTGAATACAATTCAAAAATGGCACTTTTCTTTTGCCTAGATTTGTCATATTTTCACCAGACTTTTTCCTGTTGGTTCGTTTAAAATAGTTTGCGGAGGATAACTTTTATTGCTTCGTTTATCATTCAGAAACCAGTAAATAATATCCACCTGTTTTTGCTTTATTGGTATCCTATCGAAAAACCTTCTTAAGACTGTTTTAGTGTGTGCATCTCTATTGAAAATATTGTTGAAGAAAGATAACGAAATGCATACTTATTTTAAAATGAAATAACACAGATTAACTTGTCAAAGCTGCAAAATATGACTTTAATTTGATAACAATAGATTACTGTACGTTTTCGGCCATCTGGTGTAGACCATGATCGGTTTCCCCTGCAGTAGCAGTCTGGTCAGGGTTTATTATATGTGCCTCTCTGATTTATCATTTGGAACTCAATATAATTATTTAGAACATTAACTACGACGATTGGAATGAACACTACAATAACATAGGGTGGCCGAATGTTAAAAAACAAATACGTTTTATATTATGGAATATTGATTTGCGGTTATAATGTGCTGAAAAAATCTAACATGGGGATTGCATGATAAGACTTCTTCGTTTAGTAAGCTAAACTACGAGATTTCCCAAGGGTGCCATTTGCATTTCATAGTGTTATTTAAAGCAACGCACAAGCCAAATTGAATAAATATAATTAGTCCCGAGAAATATTGAAATAAAAAGTGTTTGAAATTTCCATGGGATAGAGCATTACAATTACGCTCACACGTAATTCAATTTACACTTCAACACATTTACGTGAAATTAACTCGTGTGAAGATGAAATTACAAATGCACGAGGTACAATATTGCACCGATAGAGTAAATTATGCATTGAATACCAAATGTATTGAAGCATTTGTTTGAACTTATTTACATCAGGTCGTGTGTACTCTTATTATTCGTTCTACTGATCGAAGTTTTCACCGGTTGCCGCTATAGCTGATCACTCTAACAATCACACCAATCGCGTCCATTATGATGTCGTCAACCAGCTTGAACCCGGACCATACGCCGAATAGCTCAGGCAACATTTTTATCAAATTTAAAGAGAAGTTTAACATATCAATCAGAAGTGCATATTTGGCGGCAGGATAAGATAAGGACAACTACAATAATCACCTGTGGTTACCGAACTTAGAGAATGTACGGCATATTACAATTTGACTATTGTATATGATAATCAGTCTGACATACAGAGTATATTAGAATGGATATGCTCTAGTAAGATACCCTAGAACAATGAAGAGCTTCTGATACAAATCCGATACGTTGGCTAATGGCAACTAACCTTATTTTTCGCCTACAATGTCTAAATCAAGTTACTTTGTTCTTGACTTAAATATTACTTTTCATACAATTAAGCTGTACAAGGTCCTGATCAATGGTAATATAGACGCAATGGATATTATAATATAGGCTTTTGATCATGTTGCCTTGGTTAATGTATATTTCTAAACTTTTTTTACCACATATCTAGACTTCCTAGACAAACGAAAATGATGAATATGTAAAACTAGAAATGTATAGCCTTACTATATTGCTATTTTTTTTAATATGGCACATCTTCAAATATCATCAAAATTCAATTTGCAAACAGTGCACAGCCTGATGAGGGGTCCTACGTGAGCCCTCTCATCTGGTTCTTAACTGTTTACAAATGAAATATGCAACCAGAAAACCATTTCCGGACATTGAGGTTTCCAGTTTAACTGATTCCAGATTGAAGAGAAATCCCTGTACATACACACATATATTTACTACAAATACCATATTTTATTTGGTTATGTTCATACATTATCGTCTGCGTTTGATCTATTTAAACATTATCATCTGCGTGTTTATGAATGCGAACGGCAGATCCATCTAACATTATGTAGCGCTAACAATGACTAAATCAAGTTACGTTGCTCGTGGCCAAAACACTTGTCCTACAATATAGAGAATAATAGGTTTGCATCGTACATGGAACACGTTTATCTGGCGAGGGAGAACAAATTGAGGCGAGGCTCTGCCGAGCCTTGTGTTTTTTCGCCGAGCCAGATAAACGCGTTCTATCAACGAAGCGATCCTTTCATTCGATTTATCCTGTAACATAAATACAAACATATATTTACTGACTTATATGACGATTTTGAACGTATTTTTATGGCTATTAGCAAATTTCACTAAACACTTCTCCCTTGCACCACAAACTGTGATAAAGGTACTCGCTAAACGGACCCTGAAAGGAGTGCTGTGTGGACACCAGTAGAAGCAGGCTTTAGTGTCTTTTACCTGGCAGGAACCTAAGTCCTAGTGGTTAAATTTGTGTTTGTTGTATTAAATATATAGAATTGATTGCCTGCCTCTTCTGGTGTCCGCACCACACCGGTATCCATTTAGCGACTACAGATATGTCACATGATCTAGTGGCATAATAAACTTAGGTTTATTCGACCCCCCCCCCTTTATCAGGTTACTTAAAGCCTTAGTGACAGAATAGAAAGCTGTATCAGGTCCGGATTAATGGTAATATAGACGCATTTTTGGTTCAGAATGCAGACTATTGATCATGTTGCCTAGGTTAATGTATATTTCAAACAAATTTTACCACATATAACGACGTCCTAGACAAACGAGAATGCTGTATGTGTAAAGGCAAAGTTTATATTGTCTTACTATATCGTCGGTTATCAAACAAGGCACATACGTGGATTTAGAAGAAAGCCGACGTTTTCCTCAACAATCATGTAAGTACAATTTGTCAAAACGACAGTTGAGGTAAGACTTATAGTGAAAGTCTCGATTTATTCGGCATCACCAGCGGATAACATCATTTCGAAAGCATGTGTTAGGTCAACTTTGATACTGTATCAAAGCTAAACCTTTTCCTGAAACTTACACTAAAACATTTTAAGAACAAGTATGAACGTATCTAGCTGTGTAGTGGTATCTGCATGTGGTTCAAAACCCAGACAAGTTTTCATGCTGGTTACACGTATATCACACCAACTATATACTTACTCAGACGTAATGTTCGGGGTTATCAATGTACAGATACAGATAATCTACAATAAACTACACTATATTTTGTATATTAGGGGTAATGCTACCACAGACGAATTAAATTATTTATGATATTTTGCCAAAATAGGATAGTTCCGTATTATCAAGTCGTAACAAGAGCATCGGCGAAAGTATACATCTACATTTTAAGTGTTGATTTAAAGAACAATAAGTGAGACTTAAAAAATTAAATTACAAAGTAAGGCGTTAATGGATTTGAGCCTAAGACGTTCGAACTTGGAAACTGAAGTTATATGACATTGTTGCATTTTACAGGTTTAGAAACATACGTGACAAGGGACACATTTACTTAATCGAATATAGCCTTCAGCAGCGACAGTTTATTGCTTGTTTATACCAGAATAGGTTCTTTGATGACAGTTGCAATATATCACTTTAATAGCACTTTAACATGTTTAAGGCGCAATACGACGTACACGCATTGAATCAACATGCACTCTATGTGTCATCAACCTTTTCGTCGCTAAATTTAATACTGGCGGTTATAAATGAATAAGTATGAAATGTTTTAACGATTAATAACTAAATAATTAAATAAATTTGACTTTTCAGAAATCCTTTTTATCGGAATAATGTTTTGTTTGTTTGCGAAAACTGATTTCCCTGAGCAGACACTGCCTTTAAAGACGGTGTCTCGTCTTGAACTTCACCATTTTGCAATGTCAATTTGAGGTGCCTATGTTGGTGAAATATTATAACGCATAGGTGAACCGACAACCTAACCGTTCAGCTTCATATAACTTTACTTTTATTACTCATTGCACGTCTCTTGTATTTACGGCATATGTCGATGGTCTATGTGACATACCTCGGTCTAAACAGACATAAATGCTATCTTTCCAAATGGCACCTACGTCTTTTATCAACGATACCGTCATTTGTATAACAATACAGACATATCTAATGTCATTACGTAGGTTTGTTACAGTACTTCCTACGAGTCGTTTGATTTATAACAAACTTCCACGCGAGAACGTCATAAATTTGCCTCGGCGAATCTAAAGAGTTCTCCGCAGTTATGATGTATTCTTGGGCAGTATAATAAATGAATGTCATTTCAGGGACAGTAAACTTGTGTATATTCGAAGTATCGAAGGTCAAGACATGGCTATTTTAACCATTAGCCTGCTGTTCACGACTATGGTGATTATTCAAACAGCTTAGATCCAGATCAGACGCCAAGCAACTCGGTATCTGATCTGGATCCAAGCTGTTTGACACACAGACAAAAAAGTTCAGTAAATTTGAAAATGTCGGACGATGTTTAAAAATTGAGGCAGACGATGATTTCAGCAGACGACATTTACGTTGCAGGCTAAAGGTAAAGTATAAAACGTGTTGTTCTGCGAGTTTAATAATGCTTTTGACTATGTTACAGTCGATCAAAGTTATTTCGAATTAAGGTCGATTCCCTGATTAGTCGATTTTATTAGATGCACCGATATCACAGTTGTATTGCTTTCTATACTTATATCATGGTTTTACAAGTCCGACTCACTCGAAATGCTAATATAATTCGCACTTCAGTCCATTCAGGCTTGTGAAGAAAGTCCTAACAACTTCGAGCTATCCAGGTTTTACTGTATTTGAGAGTTTTCTTCATTATTTTTATTCTGCATTAGGCGACCACCTAACTTAACGTTTGCATCGCCAAATTAAAAAGCATCGGTTGTTTCTGGTTTTAAATCTATATATTTAAACAAAATAAATAACATAAAACACTAGTATAACTTTGGCTTTTCCGAAACCGTAAAATTCGGAATATATTTTGTAGCAAAATATAAGTTCCCATTTAAGGCGGCGCCTGATCTGGGACTTCACATCGTTTTCAATGTCGAATGAAGTCGCCCATGGCGGTGAAAGGGTCTAACGAACTGTACTTTACTTTCGTATTACTATTGAGCGTAACTTCCACAGGTAACGACTCTTCTTCGCCGATATTTGAGCCAGTGGAAATTGGTGTCGGTGCTTCAGTTATTCCTATTTTCCGACCAAATTTGATCTTGTTTGTTGTAATGTCGTTGTGAGTGTAGCATTTTGCTTTTTTAGCGGCTTGTGTATAACATTCTTACGACTATTTAGAGTAATCATTTAGGTAAGCATTTAGTTGTGGATCTTGTAATGTGTATATGACATAAATTGTATTATCTATTTCCTTCTTTTATAAACAGTAGTTGGCTATTGTGTATGATAAGCAGCCTGACTCGTAGAGTGTAATGTGTGTTTTGGGGCATGAATTGGGGGATCTGAACTGCGTTAGCGAATATAAGAGAAACAGTGCGTTAGTATTATATGTCGGTCCAACTTCATTGGACGTACCGATTTTATGCTGTAATATAACTATATTAAACATGAAAATCATAAAGGATAATATTATACTTTACATGACATGTTTTGGCTTACAAATAAACGCTATAAGATGAATGAACATGGTTATATTACTTGCTAGATCTAGATCTGCCCAAAAAAATGAAGCATAAATGCGAGCTCTATTAGTTAACCCCTGATAATAATCCGATAAGTTGGCTTATGGCGGAAATTATTTTGGGAATTGCTCATAAGGGCAGCTATGGAAATATATTTACTCTATCCTATCGAAATTATCAAAGTTTATAAAAATGTTTGTTACATGTAGCATTGGATTGTAGTGTAGCGTAGAGCCATTAGGCATGTGACGTAATGTAGTCACATACATGTAGTTAACCCCTTTAGTACAGGAAGCAATTCTGCACATGCAACATTTTGTGTCTGCTTCATTTTCAAACTTCACAGATAACTTTAATTTATGGGGAAA
>JAULCE010109873.1:0-12456 GCA_032359355.1 Macoma nasuta | reverse complement strand
CTGACATAGAAATGAACAGTAAGGAACATAAACAGTTGCTGAAAGTTTATCAACAAGAGCTGTTACAAAGGCAAAAAGAAACCTTAGGGTAGGAGGGTCTGAGAAACGAAAAGTCAAGGAACAGTGGCCTAAAGGTGAACAGACCACAGCTGTGATGGCAATTGCAAGTCCAGATCCGGAACCAAATTTGATTTAAGTTCTTAAAATACATCCGGGCTTCACAAAATAATGGGATATTCATGCCTCGAAGAAATTAAACATTAAAATACTCTAAATGTTTAATGAAAGTTTTAATTAAACTTTGGTGAGGTCAAACTGCGTCAACATATTTTAATAAAACAGATTAAACTTTCAAGACGCACATTCTGTATTATTTTGAAGAGATTGCATTGCGCTTCGTAAATAAAAATAATATTGTTCAGTGCCATATGCAAATACGTGTATTGGCTTGAGCTGTTTATATCTTATGACAATAACGTTTGAAAGGAAACGATTGAAACATATCACAATATGACCAACCGGTATTCATCTACCTTTCATTCTCTGTCTTGCAGAATTTACATATAGCATCGAAAAAAATGATTTCTCATTGTCATCGGCAAGAAATGTCAAACGGAAGTGTATGCAATATACATTCTATTAGCATTAGATAGGTGTTTTTTGTGTGAGGCACCGACAAATTTGTCTTCTTATTTTGATCTATACTGCGTGCTATGACATAGCGACAGCATGCTTAAGATTAACTCTTCGGTGCCAAACTAAAATCGTCGTCTACACTCTACTTTAAGTTAGGTATAGTATAAGAAAACGAAGGCAGATTGTGAACACTTTATTTCTTAAATTTGTACTCTCGGTTGTCTTAACGTTATGTAAGCAAAGTGGATCCTGATTAGATGTCGCCTTAAAAATGATGAATTAATTGAATACTGTTGACATATACTTAAGATAAAAAAAAATTATGAGCTATCGAAATCATGTGAAAATTTGCATATTTATACTTAAAATTAGAGCTAGAGCACTAGTAAATGTCAGTGTTGTAATAGTTAATAGTGTTTGGACTTTTGACCCGAACCAATTCGGCCGAGAACAATTCCCTCGGACGCGTGGTGAACTAGCTTATTTGATAGGCTGTTTTAAAGATTATAACATTCAGCTGATTGAGGCTGATACTAATTTTACATCGAGACGGGAAGGCTTGTTATGTGTTTGAAACAAGCCTTGCTGATGAACTCTAGCTTTTCCATCAATGTGGTTCTTCATCTCGCCGTGTAAGTCAAGGACGATATCCTTGGTTAATATATGGATGGAAAGTGTCGTGTGTCAGTTAACATGTTGTGGCAGCCTTAGGAAGATGACATTCGCAGCTTGGCAAATTATTTACCCACAGATTCTTTCCTGGCCAGGTCACGGATCGAAATTCTCGGTACATTAATGTCACTGCGAGACGGGATTGTTTATGAGTGATTAAAATAAGCCGTATTGGTGAGCTTGCTTTTTCATCAATGCAGTGTTAGTTTCAGACAAGTTCGATCTGGTAAAGAGTCACGCATTGCTATGGGCATTATTGAACGGAACCTGTCTGGTGAAAAGCTCGAAATGAGCACTGCTGTGCGATTTTCAACCTTTAGACGGTTCAAACAGTGTAAATCTATACCAGATGTCATGTTAGAAGTAGTGTATCTAGCTATGCACAGATCTAGTCAGAACGGTAGAGAACAAAATGGTTGCAACTTTTGGCCAGTTTCAAATAGTGTAGACCAAGATCAGATGTCACGTCTGTTTGAAAGTCCTTAATGGTTGGAAATCGCAAAGCGGCGTTCAAATACTGATTTTGCTCAGAGCGGTTATTTATCAATAAGAGAGGGAGACTCGGCTTCTTCAAAACAGTAGACCATAGAATAGATTCTGTTATTCATGTTTTTAGAAAGATGATTAACTACGCACTTTAACTTGTGAAATTATCGGGGTTAACTTTGATAAATGTCTGCGTCAGGAACTGTATCATTATTCTGTTGTTTTGCAGCATGACACAAAGAAATACTTTTTGTGTTATCAAACATTATTGTGGAAATAAAACGACAGAAACAAATAGGGAAATAAATAATTTACGCATTTTTTAATGGTGTTGGTTGATTGCATGCCATCCTAGTAGTAGTAATACGTATTCACAATGCAAAATTGTGTGCTCATCAGATAGGATTTTCTTCAAGACCTACATCGATCTTGACGCATATATACATATCTTCCTAACACGCGTAAGTGCCGTGTTGCCAAAGTGGCATTTAAGAGAAAGACAGCGATGATTAATTGTCTTATTAAAACATACGCAATCAACTTAATCAAATTGCATACATGTTTCACTTTTGAATTTCGACTATAACGTTATTTATCGAATGGTTGCATGAAAATGACTGGTGGCTTGATTGTAAAAATAGGTAACACTTATTACAATAATATATGCATTATAAAACGTCTTTAACAACGTTTTCGTAGCTTATTACATGGGCCACACACGATTAGTGTTAAAGATATTAAGCCCCCACTTGTTATGACTGTTGATGTTCTGTTTACTTTATCATGGCTGTATATAATGTATGCTACTCTTACATGTATGTCCAAATCGATGTTCCGACATGCCATTGTAGTCAAAATGACAACTAAGAATTTGAACAGTATGTTTATAATAATAATCATTATGAAAGGTAATATCCCGTTTGCGTGTGTGTATAAGTTCAAAGTAATTATATTGTTATTCATTTCGAACCTGTCTTTAATAAGATTGAGGCAAAAAGTGAATAGAACTTTTATCAGTGGATTGCTTCTTCAGCAACTAAAGTTATGAAAAAAACAATAACCTTATATGCTATTTAAGACTCATCCACAGGAAAAGAAGTTAAGTTGTATTCACCCGTTAGAATAGCACTGTCCTTTGTTATGAAAACAAGAGGCTGCTTAGACGGATACTCTTTTTTCATTCCATAAATAAATAGTCTTTTCAGTTTACATTTTTACACAATCTCACACATATCCTTGATTGAGCATTGTTTGAGCAAAGCATCTTAAGAAAAATAAATCTTGATTGAGATGTCGTTCGGCATTTGTTTTTTGTAAGGCTCTAGAGACATAACACTTTAACAAACAAAAACAATAAGATACACAGTCGGGTGATTAACGTATGTTTTCCAATTATTTTCAAGTATAAGCTACAAACGATTCATTTTTTCGATGAAACAAGTCAACAGCTAGCTGTTTGTTTTGGAGACAAATGAACACCTGTTCTAAATTTGGCGCCACGTTTTAAGCTTCGCTTTTTGAGAACCAATCTAAACATGTTTAAAAAAGTACTCTTAAACCAGTTATCGCACTGTATATATTGTGTATAGTCATGTTAAAGGCTGCACTTAGTACTTTAGACTGTAATGAGTGGAATTTAACAGTTAATATCCTGATCAGAGTGATCGGAGTACGACGTTTTGCAATGTGTTTCGGCTAGGAATCGTACAACAGTGATATAGAGAATTGAACATCTGAGTACTAGGATTCTTATAAGAAACAAATGTTCCAAAACAAATACTGTATTGACCTTTTGGGGGAAAATGTGCTGTTTTTACATTAATAATGTGTTCTGTAATCATTTCGATTTAAGTTGCAATCATTATATCAACCATTGCGAAATTCGTCATATTACAAATTGCAGTACCAGATATCCTACTTGTCATAGTATCATTACAACCTGAGGCTATTAATGATTCAAGTACTTATAAATATAGATGTTAACCATTTCACCGCGCCATAGGCGACAAAAGTCGACATTACAAAACCAGTGAAGTCACAGATCAGACGCCGCCTTAGTAGGCGACGTCTGATCGGAGACTTCACATTTTTTGCAACAATATCTAGTCTGAATATTAAAATTTCGGAAAAGTCAAATGTTATTTGATTATTTCTGATATTTATTTCGTAGAATATAAGATCTGAAACTATTCGCAGACGACAGTTTAAAATTTGTTGCCGAACTGGTTACAATTCTTACAATAATTTTGTCAAAAACCAAGTCCTGTTTAATATTTCGCATTGGCATTATAGAAACAATGGTTCTCTCCCCACGCAAATAAATATAGCCTAATTTGGTTACAACTATGATTGCTTTCGAATATGGCAAAACAGATATATTTAGGAAGGCTCGTCGGCCAATTCCATATGGAAATCCATAATTCATTCGTACCACTGGTATCTTGCAAAGTCCTGTCTTAACACTGTATTTGTGTTCATATATGTCTGGTTAGGTTGAATAAAGAATTTGTTAGTTGTGCAATGTTTGAATGAAGGTTTTGCTATTGTGCTAAGTATGAAACCAGGATTCAAAACCGAATGGAACCGTTTTTAACGCCAGTATATGAAATATGTGATGAAAAGTATAAACATAATGTAATCCGCTTTTTAAACTTCATGTTGCTATTTTAAAAGTATATACTGTGATTTCTGATAGAATTGGAGATGTTCGTATTCAAATGTGCATGCTACAGTTTTGAAAATATATTTCCCAATAAAAGAATATTTTAATAGGCTTTATAATACAAATGGTACGTATAGTAGATCAGTAAATATCATAATAGTTTGAAATTAAACAAAAAGACAGGTCATGGAAATCTTTTTGATTGGTCAAGGGCATTACCATGTTCGTGATTGGCAAACATATTGGTATTCGGGTAGAATACCTACAAACCATCATTTTGTTTGAAAAATTATACTTTTGGCAAATAGTGTTCGTTATTATTGCAACTATTTGATAACTCTCTATAGACTTCATGCTAATGGTACAGATATATTAAACTATGATGGCAAAACAGTACTTAATTTTAATTGACAGTTTAATCCCTTCATTTAATTCACACTTCTTAAAGTGAAAGATGCACTCTAAACGATAGGTGGTTTGCTTTAACCCTTTACTCCATCAATATTTATTTTGACGCCTCAGTTGACTATTTAAACATTGTGGGAAATAAAGCTACATCTTCCATAACGTTTTCAAAGCCTTCTTTGTTCGTAGAAATTTTTTCTATTCATCATATTCGTTTTTTGTGAATAAGTCTATATAAGAGTAGGCGATAATTATTAACATCTACAGGAAGAACTGTATGTCTAGTTCAAAAATGTGTACATGGCCGTTTGCCAAAGTTGCGCGACACCGAACAGAGGATATGTTTGCATCCGCTAGTGTATAATATACAGCACTTTACTGGTAGAATATAAATCATGCAAGCTATTTTAAATAAACCTTACAAGATCAACATCTAAAAGCTAACGTACCTTATGGGAAGTACATACTAGACTACATACGTATTTGTTATAGAGGCAGCCAAAACGTAAATTACCACAAGGATATGTCCAAGATGGCAAGTGTGCTTAAATTAGCAGTCTACTACACTAACACTTATATCAAATTGGTTAACTTGTAGCGAAGCAAAAGAACAATAAAGATTAACGAAAAAAGATCGTAAGAATGTAATGTTCAAGTCGCTAAAAAAATAATATACTACTTCTACACCGACATTACAATCATACTGGTTCAAATGTCGGCGGAAAATAGGAATACTATTGTTAGGAATGGAGGAAACATATTGGTAAGAGAAGGTGGCGATAATCTTTAATTAAATGTATTAACTAAAGAAACATGTTCACAAGCCAAACAAAAAGTAAATACCACAACGCTATGTCAAAGATAGCAAGCGAGCTTTGATTAGCAGTCTACTACTCCGAAACTGATATCATACTGGTTAACTTGTAGCGAAGTAAAGAAATAATAAAGATAAATGATAACGCTAAATTGCTGTAAGAATGTTATGTCCAAGTCCTTAAAATAGCAATATACTACTTCTACATCAACATTACAATAATACTGGTACAAGTTTGGCGGAAAAATATGAAGAAAACTATTGACAATGAAGTATAAAGCCTAATTTATAAAACACATTAATGAAGTAACTAATAAAGCAATATTCTAGTTACAACACAGACACCATAATTCCACTAGCTCAAATTTCGGCGAGGAAAATGGATATTAAAATCGGAGGGGGGTTATATTGGTTAACCGTAGGTAAACTTAGTAGAAAAATTAAAGCTTAGCTGCTATAACAATAAACAAATATAATGTAGATCTAAACGTGTTGGGAATCATTTTACTCCCCCATACATTTACAAACACAAACACGGAAGACACACAAAGACACACATATCAGACAAAAAGTAAGGGTGAAACTAGGAGTACTGCCTTGGAACAGTCAGCAGCAGAATTGCCTGTTCTCACACTTGTCCTATTCCCAACCTAATAGACGAGCAGTGTAAATAAATGTTAACCCCTGTCCGACTTCTCCACAACGCTAGTATTTGCAAAAACAGTTGTAAAATATATGTAAAACATAGACCTATTAAATGCAAGCAAATATCTGGATCCATCAATCACTAATATACTCATCTGATGTCAGATTAACTGTAATGAAGCAATTCGGGGTACGACAGAATTGCCACAATACGAACATTCGACATCTTCCTCCCGTAACCGGCTTTGAGAAGTTGTCATCATAGAGTATTGTAACGTGACGGCCCAAAGACGCAGACGATCCATTCAGAGAAAATCATGCTCAACCCTGAATGAGGCGACAGTGTCTATATACATAGCCCTGATCCTCCACACGAGGAACTGGTAATGTCAATTTTCATATACCTTATACGTTAAACGAAAGATTCGATCCCACCGGAATGGAACCGTTACACTACTTTCCCCTCCGAGAAGACTCGTCCCGAGTCTTGGCCTGTGAAACTCGTGGGTAAAGTGTGGAACTCCGGTCTGGTAGTTGCCTCCTTTTCCATCGCTGTCACCAAATGTAACGTGACGGCCCAAAGACGCAAAGGATCCATTCAGAGAAAAGCATGCTCAACCCTGATTGGGTCGACGGTGTCTATATACTTACTATGATCCTCCACACGAGAAACCGGTAATGCCAATTTGCATATACCTAATACGTTCAATGAACGTTTCACCTCTGACGGAAGTGGAACCGTTAAAGTATTATGGACATACGGTCATCGCACAATCGAAAAGGGACGCGTGTTGGCCCACTGTAAAAGGGTTGACCACGAAATATGCAGTACGCTGTAATAGTGTTGGATCATTACCCCTTTTGTTGAAAGTTTTAATACGTTTATTAAACAACGTATGAAAATTGGCATGACCAGTAAATGTCCGTAGTTTGTAATTCGCATCACCATAGTACTCTGGGTTTGAAATACCTTGTCGCAGGAGTGTCTTTAAATTATACTTAAACTTGTTGATAGCAAGATGTTTAGATGATAGTTTTAGCAAAGGTTTTACATATAGTTTATATATGTATCTCTGTTTAAGGAGCTTTTCAGTAATAATACGGTTACGATAATTGAAATCCTCAATAGAGGAACAGGCCTCTGCGAATCTGATAAGTTGAGAAATATAAACCCCGTAAGATGCAGCACGGGGAACATCCTCATTAAGGTGAGGATAATTAACTATATTAAAGTCAGTCATCTCTTTTTTCATATATTTTAGTCGAGACTATTCCATTGTTTATTGAAGTATCTAAATTAAGAAAAGCTGATGCACTATCCAAAATGCTAGTCTTGTTCACTTTTAGTTCTTAACATCATATTATCAATATAGGGCTTATCTTTATCAAAAATGTCGTCCTAATATCGTGAAGTGTTATTAAAGGCACTCATAATCTCAGATTGAGACACTTAATACGCAACATGAAATCTCTCTCATAGCAGTATAAAAACAAGTCTTCGACAAGGGGTTATTAGTACTCATATCTATATGTATATGTTCCTTAAAGCTAATAGCGAATAAGCTGTGTCGTATTTCGTTTAATTTCAACAAATCAACCAATTACTCTACTGTCTAAGCACATTTAACTATCTCTGTAGCAGACTCATAGTGAGTGAATGTTTATTTGTTCGCAATGTTTTCAAAGCCCTTAAAGACATTTGTTTCTTGATGATAACAGTCCTATTATTCTAACATGTGCACTGTTAATGAGTCTAAAAGATCATATGGAGTAAAAGGTAAAAGGTTTGCACTGTCGAATTGGTTCTAAAGGTTGAACATCTCGAAAATGAATCGGAAACATTAAACTATTTAAAGCTATAGACAGTTAACATTGAGATTTGTATGTTTATATAAAGTGTGTGGTATTTAGGAGAGACATATTCATGGTTTCGGAAGGCATACTTGTATTCGTGTGTGGGGTGGGTGTCTGTACATTCCAAATGGACGTTTCTGAAGTATTGCTTTGTTAATGTTATCAGATAATCGAACGTATGAATACTGATACAACACCGAGTAACTTTTGATCAAGACAAGCGTTATGTTTTTACATAAGTAGTCTGACATTAGTAGAATATTTCTGACTTTGCATAATGCAGAAAATGGCCCTGTTTTAAAAATCCTTTGAATATTAATCGAGTTTATTAAAATGCATTTATATAAGCCTAGTCTTCTCTAAGGATTTACATTTTATACAACTCAAGCTCTTATTTTCCAGAGTTAAATTTTTCTATTTAAAGGAAAGTCAATCGTGTGTACTGTACCATTTATTCAGAAGATATCAACATTTGCAATACAGGGTAAAAATACGACAGTATTCGATTTATTTAATGTTTAATTTTCTTCTCTGTAGTCTGAATCAAGAGGCCATCAACCAGACATGTATCCATCAATAACCTGCAATTTTTCTTCTAAAGGACATGGATGATGCCTATCTGCATTTACGTGTGTGTGTAAGCAAACGTCTTATTGTACACGCACGTTTTTCTATACTCATAAATGATATACTTATAGAAAAAGGTTGTCATTGAACAGAAATGCGTGCATTTGTATCTCCATTTATTCTCAAATTGAAATAAGCATTAAGCAGTGTTATCAAGCAAAATAACTACTTTTATATAATCACAACTGATCAGTTTTAAAATCAAACATTTGGTTAAAATATAAAGATGCCCGTATGATTTTCATAATTTGATTTTCGTTGTGCATAAAGCTGACTAAATAGGAGGCTAAAATATGTTCAAAAAGAACACCAAGAAGAGATGCCAAAATTCGACTCAATGGAGAAAAATAAATGTCAATTCAAAACATCAAGCAAGTTGGGCAGCAGCTGCTCTTGTATCCAAACGTTCCTATACTATTAGCTTATATTGATCATTTATGTAATTGGGTATGTTCAGAAAAGAATGTTTGGAACTAGCCGTGATATAACCATCAACATGGCTGCTTGAGCCAACTGCTGAATAAATGTAGTTTCCGCTTCATAAAAATATAACATGGATATTCATTTTATTGAATTAAAAATAATATTTCTGACGTCATGGTAAATGGGTGTCCGTCATTATCAAGGTGTGAAGGTCATCTGTATTGTAAGTTGATTTGTACTCTAGAGTGATATTGTGGATGCATTTAAACATTCATCAGATCTAAATGAGATTATTGGTAAGATTGTTGTGCTTTAACTTGTTCATTTTTGTCGTAAACTAAAATTGAACATGGACCATTATTCTAGAGCGGAAAAGCAGGGCGCCGCGCCCTGTCTCTTTTCCGGTGGATTTACGTATACAAATTATGTAAGATAAACACTTAGCTGCAACTTGAGTAGACTGTCTGTGAACTTTTAAAACAATGACACCGATCGGGGTTAGAATTTATCAACAAAGAATCAGACTCGAAACGAAAGGATTATATCTAACCATTTTGAATTGCTTTGTGAAAACCATCCCAAGTCCCATTAACTAGAATTCAAACTTTTCGACATTCAGATCCGAATATATGCGTTATATCAGGAAGAAAACGTAAAACATTTACCGCATCATTTTATGAACCAATTCATCACACAAATGGAGATTGATAACATGAAAAGCTTTTATACAGACATTCGGGAAAATCTTGCCACATGAAATACACGAAGATAATTCCATGGAAAGATTTATCAAATATACGTGTGACTCGACACACTGTGGGCACATATTTGCATAGCTTGCACATACTGTTATTGATGCAAACAACTGTGATTTAAACTTTAAAAGCGTCTTTAGATATTTGTGTTTTCATCACATTATATCCTTGTGGAAATGATGAAGGCTGAACACATATCTCTGACATAAGTGTTTAAGTACATGTACCTGGAAAAAGCAAACGTATACTTTATTCTGACATTCTTATTTTGTTTAACTTTCAGTAGCCTCAGTTTTAATGTATTGATGATAACATTCCTTCTACAGTAAGGAATCAGATGCACATGTAGATACATTAAATCATCAATTATGTTAGCAGAACTCCGCGTGCTGGAATCCGTTAAACCGGACACTTTCTTTTCAGGGAATGATTTTCTGGTTGCATATTTCATTTGCAATCAGGGTATACCGAGATCATAGTGTTCCTGTAGGGGCCCTCTGATCGAGTGCTGCACTGCTTGCAATACTATATATCACTAGAAAGGAACCCTCAAAAAAGAAGTTTCAAAATTGTTGCATATTTCATTTGCAAACAGTGTATACCGAGATCAGAGGGTTCCTGTAGGGGCCCTCTGATCGAATGCTGCACTGCTTACAATACTATGTATCACTAAAAAGGAACCCTCAAAAAAAGAAGTTTCAAAATTATTTATTTCAAATAACATTCAAAGGGTAAATTGTTTATTCGTTATTCTAGAAATCTAGTTTAACCGGAATATTTCTAGATAACCAACTTGTCCGGATAAACGAGTCATCGTTGTACTTACGCCTGTTAAATGAGACATTTTGAATGTGGAACAAAAGGCAATAGATATTGAAAATAAAGTAACGTCAATGTACCGCCAACCCATTTATACAAAGGCATGTACCCGTTACTCCGTAGATACGCATATACCCGACTCTGTGGAAGATTTCTATTTAAATAAAATTAATGGCAAATGGAGCATTTGCTCATAATGATCAAATGTTCAATTTCCTCAATGATTTCAAAGCCGTTCATGACTGATGTTTTCATTTCCCATATATATCTTTATAGTCTCCACATGATAACAACATTGTTAATTATTCTAATTATAGCATAATGACTAAATTGTTATTTCAAAAATATCGCAGCTTATCTACAATGTAGGCCTCTTAACGCCAACGGCGTCTCAAGCCGACATTGCAAAGAGGTGAAGTCTCAGATCAGACGCCGCCTTATATTGCCGCGTCTGATTAGGGACAACTCTTTATTGCAATTAACTTTGTTCCGAATGTTAGGTTTCGTAAAACGAATATGTATTCAATTATTTTTGTCATTTAACTCGTAAAAAATTGATCCAAAACTTGTAACAGTAGACGAGTTTTAAATTGGCGGCGAAAGTTTTTAGTCATCATGTCGATGGACGACGATCATATTCCAGGCATTTTGATAGAAATTTTAACTTGTCTCTGGGCTCTGTCGCTCGTAAACCTTGTCCTGTCAATCGCAACCATAGTGATATCGCAAACCAGCTTTGACCTGGTTCAGACGCCGAGTAACTCGGCGTCATATCAGAGTCCAAGCTGTTTGACACTCGGACAAACGTTTAATCATATTTCAATATATTCGAACACATTTTAGAAAAATAAGCAGACGAGGAATTACAGTAGACGAGAAGTTTGGCGGCAGGATAATGGCTAAACTTCAATATGAATATGTTAATAAGAACACGCGCAAAAGGATTATAAAAGCGAATCTTATCCCGATTACCAATATAAAAAAGTTTGATTTAGTGACAATATGGGAATGAAATTAAAGCTTCTTTCAACGTTGTTAAACTTGATAGTAAAGTGCATTGCACGCAATAGCTTTCCACCTAAAAATCTTATTTTAACAGTAACATAATAGCATGAATACAGCTGCTTACTAACCCCTCACCAAACCCCGACCACAACCCACATCCCTTGTTAATATTCATTTAGTAATTACAAAGGATAAACGTGTTATTGTTTCAGTTTTTTTGTTTTGATTAAAGCATGCATTCCACTTAACCCTTTTATCGCCGTAATCGCTTAAATGCGCCATTGGAAATAGTTCAGTTCCAGATATGACACAACAAAGTTTAGTCCCGTGTTAACAATTTTGGTATATATAACAAATATCTAATCGTATCTGTGTTTTATTCACCTAAAATATTATGTCTGAAACTAGTTCTAACCGACATTTTTTTTTTTAAAATTGGCGCCGAAAGGGCTAACTGGGTTCTTGATATTGAGGTTCGACTTTTTAATAAGGCTAATGTAATGATTATCGATTTCGATTAAAATAATTTCAAATTGTATACAATAAATAACACAGACAGCTGAATGTTTGACTTTACCATAAATAACCTCCTCTACAAATCCCCTTCATAGTCTAACAGTGTAGCTGTAACGAGGTCGATGTGTGATATGTAG